>JASAMV010001702.1:0-66278 GCA_030248065.1 Rhynchonema sp. JSB1_4 | reverse complement strand
CCATCTATGATCTATCTATCGTCAACAAGTTTGGGTCGACCCCCCAGATTACGGACTTGGGTCATCTATCTATCTTCAACACTGTCTATGTCTATCTGACGACTTTTCATGGAAAACAATGAATTTTCAACCAAAAAATAGGCTAAAAAATCGCAAAAATTGTGACAAAAATTGGGTTAAAATCTGAGCCAAAAATTCGGGCCGGGCCGGGCCGGAGATTTGGGGGTTCGGGTCGGGCCGGAGATTTGGGGGCTCGGGCCGGGCCGGGCCGGCCAAACCCGGCCCGATTGCGACCTCTGAGGTACAAGCAAACATAACAAAAACAAAAAAATTTTAATGTTTTTTATGGCTCAATGTTTGGACCGAGACATCAATTCAAATTTTCCTTTCCGTGCTGCTTCGTTGCACGTGCTGGGTCGAGCATTGGTTTTGTTGCTCGGGGGATGCACACAGTCACGCCAGCCACACATGTGTGTGCGCGACGCAGATAATTCTGTGTTGGGCATGTGGTGCGTTGCTCCGATTTTATGCTTTGTCTCTGTTCAGTTAGTCCGTTCAGACACTGCCATCCCGCAGCAATGTAAAAACATTGCGTTTATGCCAAACATTGTCGGCCCAAAAGCGGTGTTCTCTCAACCGCAAAACAAATGAATTAACGCCGCAAAATGGCAAGCAGTGTTCACGGTATTTTTACAAACATATATCTCTTGTTTCAACACAAAACCTTAGATTCATCGTCAATCACATATCACTGGAAAGTAGAGCGCTTCATTCACAAAACGTGCTGATTCTGGATGGTGGATTTGCGACCGAAGCTGAAAAGCAGAAGGGATGCAGCACTTCAAAGTCAGTTTCGGTTCATGTTGTGACTTTTGTATCCATGGTATCTCAGCATGTGCAAAGGAAGGGAACTGTGAAAGTATCTTCTCTGTTTCAGACTGGCCTATGGTCGTCCCAGTTGCTTGTTGAAGGTGATCACGATACGGTGCTGGATGTTCATAAAAGGTGTGATAAGATTGTAAAACGATGCATATCATAATACATAATTATACAACTCCAGATGAAATCGCGTCGCAGGTTTCTGGAAACCGGCGCTGACATAGCTTGATCGAATCGAACACGTATCACTGCGCGATCAAAGTTCTTGCGCGAATCGGGTGTCGCTGCGGCAACGGCGAAAGAAATCTGCGCACTGGGCATCCGATTAGCCCGAAAAGCCATAGAGAACTACAAAGCACAGAATCCGACCAATAAAAGCAGGGAAATCTTCGTCGCTGGTTCCATTGGACCCTACGGTGTGGTGCTGCACTACTGCTCTGAATATAACGGCCATTACATGAAGACGTCTGATCCCAAGGTTGTTGTCAAATCATATAGCCGTCAACAAAGGGCTCAAAAAATGCTTGTGTTTCTTCAGGACATCACCGCTTATCATTTGCAGCAAGCGCAAGTATTGGTTGATGCAGGTGCCGACTTTTTGGCATTTGAAACGGTGCCTTCGATGGCGGAAGCCAAGTGCATACTCGACGCTCGGACCAGCTGTCGGATGTTCCCTGTTGGATTTCATTTTCCTTCGTAAATTCTTCGCCACTGTTGGGGTATACCACGAAACGCTTTGTTCCAATGAGATGGCGGGCAGATCGAAGCAAAGACGCCACACGAGTCGGACTGGTGCAGTTGATGCCGACTGCGAAGATCTTGCGATGTTTCACACATAGCTGCACAGCTTCGCTGAACGAGTCGCCAGCACACGTTGTGCTTCCGCTCTGAGCAAGATTTGCGGAAATGAATTGCGAAAAAAATACGAACAATACAACCTCAAGGCTTACGTTACAGGAAAATGAAATCCAACAGGGAACATCCGATGACAGCTGGTCCAAAGCGTCGAGTATGCACTTGGCTTCCGCCATCGAAGGCACCGTTTCAAATGCCAAAAAGTCGGCACCTGCATCAACCAATACTTGCGCTTGCTGCAAATGATAAGCGGTGATGTCCTGAAGAAACACAAGCATTTTTTGAGCCCTTTGTTGACGGCTATATGATTTGACAACAACCTTGGGATCAGACGTCTTCATGTAATGGCCGTTATATTCAGAGCAGTCATGCAGCACCACACCGTAGGGTCCAATGGAACCAGCGACGAACATTTCCCTGCTTGTATTGGTCGGATTCTGTGCTTTGTAGTTCTCTATGGCTTTTCGGGCTAATCGGATGCCGAGTGCGCAGATTTCTTTCGCCGTTTCCGCAGCGACACCCGATTCGCGCAGAACTTTGATCGCGCAGTGATACGTGTTCGATTCGATTATGTCAGCGCCGGCTTCCAGAAACCTGCGACGCGATTTCATCTGGAGTTGTATAATTATGTATTATGCATCGTTTAACAATCTTATCACACCTTTTATGAACATCCAGCACCGTATCGTGATCACCTTCAACAAGCAACTGGGACGACCATAGGCCAGTCTGAAACAGAGAAGATACTTTCACTGTTCCCTTCCTTTGCACATGCTGAGATCCATGGATACAAAAGTCACAACATGAACCGAAACTGACTTTGAATGTGCATCCCTTCTGCTTTTCAGCTTCGGTCGCAAATCCACCATCCAGAATCAGCACGTTTTGTGAATGAAGCGCTCTACTTTCCATGATATGTTATTGGTACTAAGGTTTTGGTGGGGAAAACTGAACACTGCTTGCCATTTTGCGGCGTTAATTCATTTGTTTTCGGTTGAGAGAACACCGCTTTTTGGGCCGACAATGTTTGGCATAAACGCAATGTTTTTACATTGCTGCGGGATGGCAGTGTCTGAACGGACTAACTGAACAGAGACAAAGCATAAAACCGGAGCAACGCACCACATGCCCAACACAGAATTATCTGCGTCGCGCACACACATGTGTGGCTGGCGTGACTGTGTGCATCCCCCGAGCAACAAAACCAATGCTCGACCCAGCACGTGCAACGAAGCAGCACGGAAAGGAAAATTTGAATTGATGTCTCGGTCCAAACATTGAGCCATAAAAAACATTAAAATTTTTTTGTTTTTGTTATGTTTATGTTTGCTTGTACCTCAGAGGTCGCAATCGGGCCGGGTTGGGCCGGCCCGGCCCGGCCCGAGCCCCCAAATCTCCGGCCCGGCCCGGCCCGACCCGAACCCCCAAATCTCCGGCACGGCCCGAACTTTTGACTCAGATTTTAATCCAATTTTTGTCACAATTTTTGCGATTTTTTTTAACCTATTTTTTGGTTGAAAATTCATTGTTTTCCATGAAAAGTCGTCAGATAGACATAGACAGTGTTGACGATAGATAGATGACCCAAGTCCGAAATCTGGGGGGTCGACCCAAACTTGTTGACGATAGATAGATCATAGATGGTGGGGGGTCGCCAAAAATCAAGGTGTAGTATATTAGTATAGTATACTAAGTAGATAGATAAAAATGTGTGAATGTTAATGAAAATGTACGTAGATGTACTAAATCCGCGCGCGCGATTTTTTGCCTATTTGGGTTGAAAAATACCGATTTTGACTGAGCCATTTTGAGCCAAAATTTCAATTTTGGGGTCGATTGTTGTTTACTATAGATAGATTGTTCCCAGAATTCGGTATGATATATATTAGCCCAAAAGTGTTGACGATAGATAGATGAAATCAAAAAGTGTTGACGATAGATAGATGAATTTGGCGACCCCCCACCATCTATGATCTATCTATCGTCAACAAGTTTGGGTGACCCCCCAGATTTCGGAACTGGGTCATCTCATCTATCGTCAACACTGTCTATGTCTATCTGACGACTTTTCATGAAAAAAACAATGAATTTTCAACCAAAAAATAGGCTTAAAATATCGCAAAAATTATGACAAAAATTGGGTTAAAATCTGAGCCAAAAATTCGGGCCGGGCCGGAGATTTGGGGGTTCGGGGGCCGGGCCGGGCCGGTTTGGGGGCTGGGCCGGCCCGGCCGGCCGGCCGGAACCCGGCCCGATTGCGACCTCTGAGGTACAAGCAAACATAACAAAAACAAAAAAATTTAATGTTTTTTATCATGGCTCAAAATTTGGTCCGAGACATCAATTCAAATTTTCCTTTCCGTGCTGCTTCGTTGCACGTACTGGGTCGAGCATTGGTTTTGTTGCTCGGGGGATGCTACACAGTCACGCCAGCCACATGTGTGTGCGCGACGCAGATAATTCTGTGTTGGGCATGTGGTGCGTTGCTCAGATTTTATGCTTTGTCTCTGTTCAGTTAGTCCGTTTGGACACTGCCATCCCGCAGCAATGCAAAAACATTTGCGTTTATGCCAAACATTGTCGGCCCAAAGCGGTGTTCTCTCAACCGCAAAACAAATGAATTAACGCCGCAAAATGGCAAGCAGTGTTCACGGTATTTTTACAACATATATCTCTTGTTTCAACACAAAACCTTCAGATTCATCGTCAATCACATATCATGGAAAGTAGAGCGCTTCATTCACAAAACGTGCTGATTCTGGATGGTGGATTTGCGACCGAAGCTGAAAAGCAGAAGGGATGCACATTCAAAGTCAGTTTCGGTTCATGTTGTGACTTTTGTATCCATGGATCTCAGCATGTGCAAAGGAAGGGAACTGTGAAAGTATCTTCTCTGTTTCAGACTGGCCTATGGTCGTCCCAGTTGCTTGTTGAAGGTGATCACGATAGGTGCTGGATGTTCATAAAAGGTGTGATGAAGATTGTAAAACGATGCATATCATAATACATAATTATACAACTCCAGATGAAATCGCGTCGCAGGTTTCTGGAAGCCGGCGCTGACATAATCGAATCGAACACGTATCATTGCGCGATCAAAGTCCTGCGCGAATCGGGTGTCGCTGCGGCAACGGCGAAAGAAATCTGCGCACTGGGCATCCGATTAGCCCGAAAAGCCATAGAGAACTACAAAGCACAGAATCCGACCAATAAAAGCAGGGAAATCTTCGTCGCTGGTTCCATTGGACCCTACGGTGTGGTGCTGCATGACTGCTCTGAATATAACGGCCATTACATGAAGACGTCTGATCCCAAGGTTGTTGTCAAATCATATAGCCGTCAACAAAGGGCTCAAAAAATGCTTGTGTTTCTTCAGGATATTACGCTTATCATTTGCAGCAAGCGCAAGTATTGGTTGATGCAGGTGCCGACTTTTTGGCATTTGAAACGGTGCCTTTGATGGCGGAAGCCAAGTGCATACTCGACGCTTTGGACCAGCTGTCATCGGATGTTCCCTGTTGGATTTCATTTTCCTGTAACGTAAGTCGTTGTATTGTTCGTATTTTTTCGGGCAATTCATTTCCGCAAATCTTGCTCAGAGCGGAAGCACAACGTGTGCTGGCGACTCGCGGCGGCCGGGCGGGCGCGGCGGGGGCGGCGCCCGGGGGGAGGAAAATGAAATCCAACAGGGAACATCCGATGACAGCTGGTCCAAAGCGTCGAGTATGCACTTGGCTTCCGCCATCGAAGGCACCGTTTCAAATGCCAAAAAGTCGGCACCTGCATCAACCAATACTTGCGCTTGCTGCAAATGATAAGCGGTGATGTCCTGAAGAAACACAAGCATTTTTTGAGCCCTTTGTTGACGGCTATATGATTTGACAACAACCTTGGGATCAGACGTCTTCATGTAATGGCCGTTATATTCAGAGCAGTCATGCAGCACCACACCGTAGGGTCCAATGGAACCAGCGACGAAGATTTCCCTGCTTTTATTGGTCGGATTCTGTGCTTTGTAGTTCTCTATGGCTTTTCGGGCTAATCGGATGCCCAGTGCGCAGATTTCTTTCGCCGTTGCCGCAGCGACACCCGATTCGCGCAGGACTTTGATCGCGCAATGATACGTGTTCGATTCGATTATGTCAGCGCCGGCTTCCAGAAACCTGCGACGCGATTTCATCTGGAGTTGTATAATTATGTATTATGATATGCATCGTTTTACAATCTTATCACACCTTTTATGAACATCCAGCACCGTATCGTGATCACCTTCAACAAGCAACTGGGACGACCATAGGCCAGTCTGAAACAGAGAAGATACTTTCACAGTTCCCTTCCTTTGCACATGCTGAGATCCATGGATACAAAAGTCACAACATGAACCGAAACTGACTTTGAATGTGCATCCCTTCTGCTTTTCAGCTTCGGTCGCAAATCCACCATCCAGAATCAGCACGTTTTGTGAATGAAGCGCTCTACTTTCCATGATATGTGATTGACGATGAATCTAAGGTTTTGTGTTGAAACAAGAGATATATGTTGTAAAAATACCGTGAACACTGCTTGCCATTTTGCGGCGTTAATTCATTTGTTTTGCGGTTGAGAGAACACCGCTTTTGGGCCGACAATGTTTGGCATAAACGCAATGTTTTTACATTGCTGCGGGATGGCAGTGTCTGAACGGACTAACTGAACAGAGACAAAGCATAAAATCGGAGCAACGCACCACATGCCCAACACAGAATTATCTGCGTCGCGCACACACATGTGTGGCTGGCGTGACTGTGTGCATCCCCCGAGCAACAAAACCAATGCTCGACCCAGTACGTGCAACGAAGCAGCACGGAAAGGAAAATTTGAATTGATGTCTCGGTCCAAACATTGAGCCATGAAAAAAACATTAAATTTTTTTGTTTTTGTTATGTTTGCTTGTACCTCAGAGGTCGCAATCGGGCCGGGTTCGGCCGGCCCGGCCGGGCCCGAGCCCCCAAATCTCCGGCCCGGCCCGACCCGAACCCCCAAATCTCCGGCCCGGCCCGAATTTTTGGCTGAGATTTTAACCCAATTTTTGTCATAATTTTTGCGATTTTTTAGCCTATTTTTTGGTTGAAAATTCATTGTTTTCCATGAAAAGTCGTCAGATAGACATAGACAGTGTTGACGATAGATAGATGACCCAAGTCCGAAATCTGGGGGGTCGACCCAAACTTGTTGACGATAGATAGATCATAGATGGTGGGGGGTCGCCAAAAATCAAGGTGTAGTATATTAGTATAGTATACTAAGTAGATAGATAAAAATGTGTGAATGTTAATGAAAATGTACGTAGATGTACTAAATCCGCGCGCGCGATTTTTTGCCTATTTGGGTTGAAAAATACCGATTTTGACTGAGCCATTTTGAGCCAAAATTTCAATTTTGGGGTCGATTGTTGTTGACGATAGATAGATTGTTCCCAGAATTTGTTGACGATAGATAGATTAGCCCAAAAGTGTTGACGATAGATAGATGAAATCAAAAAGTGTTGACGATAGATAGATGAATTTGGCGGGACCCCCCACCCCCAAGTACTACCCTGCATCGACCTAAAAATTACCCATTTTAGGCCTAAGAATGCCCATTTTAGGCCTGAAAATGCCGATTTTGGGCAAAAATTGAGGCGGTTAGTGCACCTGGCGCGGCGGTTAGTGTACTAGTATATCTTGGTCGCGGCGGTTAGTGTACCTTAGGGAGGGGCCCCTTCCCTCCAGGAACTACACTGGTGCTGTGGCTGTGGGGAGGGGGCGGGATGGAGAGATCTTTTTTTCACGCGGCAACTACAGATATGTGCCAAAAAAGTGAAAATAAGTTTCAGAATTTTGTCCTATGCCGCGACATAACGCAAGCGCCGACGCCACGGAGGATTCTGGCGCCGTTCGGCGCAGCAGTCGCACACGAAAATCGCAGTTTGAAGCATCAAGCGAGTCACGAATACGATTGCAAGCCGAACAAACCGCTGCCGTAAAGTTAGCGGGCTATACAAGCCGATAGAAAAAACGTTTTTTCGTTAGCAAAACGGTCTTTCGGTTTTTTCGACTGCTTCTGGAGGTGAAAAAAACCGAAAATTCGCAGCCGCTTGGAAACCTTTTTAGAAGCATGTTTTTCGTAGGTTTCTCGCTAAATTCAGAAAGTATTTTCGTGAGCCAGGCTTTGGTCGAAAGCGCGAGGTGTAAGAGTGCCTTGTTTTGACCATTTTGGTTGTTATGAGTGTCAAAAACACCATGACACTGTCCGAACTAACGACAACATGGGTCGAAAATGCGGTATTTTTAGTTCCCGAATCCGTGTTTATATAGTTGCGAAAAACTTGGTTCTTTATATTTTGTGAAAAAATCGAGAAATCTCCAGATGTTAAATTTCCAGCACATGATATTAAATAACTGGTGCATGGTATTTTGACCACAAAAACTGCTGTGAAGCATAGTGCAAGCAAACAAAGACACAA
Source organism: Rhynchonema sp. JSB1_4 (assembly GCA_030248065.1). Classification (NCBI taxonomy): domain Eukaryota; kingdom Metazoa; phylum Nematoda; class Chromadorea; order Monhysterida; family Xyalidae; genus Rhynchonema; species Rhynchonema sp. JSB1_4. The sequence goes on along the minus strand of JASAMV010001702.1, from coordinate 58,060 downwards.
GTGCCATTGAAGACATAGAAACTGCTCAAAGTCTCCAAGTTACATTGGTTGTTCAACCTCTAGATGGCATTGAGAAGCCTCTAGAATTTTAAAAAATAAGAGTCAAAAACGTCATTTTTTATCAGAAGTGAGAGCAAATGTTGCCCTTCTTTCACGGAGGTTAAATTTCGGGTTTCTTTGGTTTTTTTAACAAAAAAAACAACTTGGCTTAGGCTTACTGGGCGACTGTCCGTTCTCCTCGATCCATTCGGTGACGGAATTGTTCCTTAATTGTTTGCTATTTTTATTTTACTTTTTTCCAACATTTTGTATTTCTCCAGTTTTATCGTTGCGCGCGCGAACGAACAGCTGAGCGCGCGTCCCACGCGTCGTTCAACGCGTTTCCAAGATTCGTTGTTGTACGACGATGAAACCGAGGAAAAGATTGAATCACCGAAAACTGTCAAATCACCCGCCAGGTTTGTCGTGTGTGTTCTTTATGGGCGTGTTAGGAATAAACAGAGCAGAGATGAGATAAAAAACAGTCAAACAATTCATTCACAGCAGCAATTGTTGCATTGTTGAAGCTTCTGCAATTCTGTCTGAGTTTCTCGAATCGAGATGTACAAATGTTTTGTAACGTCCGAATGTTCAGGCACAAAATGCAGAAAGCCAATGAAGGCGAAACTCGTAATTGCAGGGTAAAATGAATAAAATGTCCCGCACAGATCTAAATTTTCATTCATGCAGATCCAAACGCACACGCGAGTTGATCGCATTGAACGAGTCGGGCCACGTCGATAGCGATGGTGACACAGAGGAGATCGTCGACATTTACTCGCGTGTCAAGCGGCGATGTCGCAGAACTGGCGGCACAACGTCGTCGTATATGGATGACACGGGCACGAGCGGGGTGGTCGCTCGCAGTATGCAAACGTTGGTGTCGTTTTGTGGCATTTTGTTCGATTGGCACCACACTGGGTCATGGTTGGATCATGATCTACATGATATGTCGAGGTTTATGGGCACTAGTAATTTGGACGTGCGTCAAACAATTACTTCTCAGTACGCCGGGGAGTAGCTTTTACGCTGGTCAGTATTGTGATCGAAATATCTTAAATTCAGATCTGATCACCAAGTTTGATGCCTTGTTGTAGATTTCTTGGCCTAAAGTTCTAAACCTGGGCCCTGGGCGCAGATAGAAGCCTGATAATAATAAGTTATTCTTCATTGTTTCAAAAAATATATTATTGCGTGCTCTCTATATTATTGCATGCATTCTTGGCACTTTTTTTGAAGCAGTGTATTTTTTGAATGGCAATTCCTATCTTTCAGTCGTCGCAAACGTGTGACAATTGAGGACGATGATGATGAAGGGGAAGATGACAAGAAAGTAAATTTAACTGTTTCTGCAGTAAATTTCAAACACGTATAGGTAAGCTACACCAACACGAGCTCGATTTCGGAGCTGGCAGAATAGTGAAACATTCATACGTGGCTGCTGATTTGGGAAATGTTACACGTTGAAGAATACAAAATGGAGGATGATGATTTTCTCTTTCTATTCGTTTTTAATGCACACCACCTTCGAAATCGAGCTCATGTTGGTGTAGTTCGCCTGTAAAATGTTATGCAGCTTGTGTGTGTTGTCGGTGTTGGTTAGATTATCTGGAGCACAGAATGTTTCGAGAATGGCACAAATGAATTGAACAACTTTATCCACTAATTTAATATGGTCATCAATCGGCAACAACAAACAACAAATTAAAAATTTCAGACAAAGTTGCACCCATGCATTTTTCAACATTATGTGCAAATCACAAACTCCCGCAGAACTTGCAACGCGTCGTATAAGGTGCTAAAATTATGACAGAAATAAAAATTAGCTCCGATCACCCATCTTCCTCTCCTCCACCGATTCCAGCCATATTTCACTCGATCGGCGCGTCGCGTGTCCGAATGTCAGGATGAGGAGGCAGAGGGCCACCACCAGGTGGCCAACAAAGACGCAGTCGAGTCGACAGAGGACGAAACTGAGGATGATGATGATGATGATGTTGAGGCGACCATACAACGCAGATACTTTCTCAGGGAGAACAAACCGGTATGATCGGGTGGCCGTGAGGCCGAACACGGAAAGGGACGGTTGACCAGTGGTGTATTTAGGGGCTTGGGCCCCCTGAGAGGTAGGTACCTTTTGCAACCAACCCTTGCGAGGATGGGGAAGGGTAGGTACCTTGCAATCATCCCTTGGTAGCTGGGGGTAGCCGTGTGGTTGCGCTTTGTTTGAGGCGCAGCACCTTATCGAGCTTATTAACGCGGCACATTTTGAAGCCACTGCTCAAGAAAAGGGAAGGAAGGATGATATCGTAGCTCTTTGCAACCCAATTAGAATGAAGCTGTGCATCTCCAAACCCTCACCGAATCAAACACAACACTTGCAGGTTGTGCAACGTTTCATACCGGAGGAATCACACAAACGAATGGCTGCAATGGCCGAGGGTTGGGATGGACACAAACGCCGATCGGAAAGAATTAGACATTCGCGGAAAAATGATGAGGTGGGCCGTCAACGTCATTGAAAGCATTATTTCGAATATAATACACTTTTCTGAGCTTTTCTCGTATTAGTACTGCTGTGGAAAAATGTTTGGCTTCTAATGTTGCGTTTTCACCGTTTGAAATCATTGTTGGCGCAGGCGTGCATTCAGTTTTTTCTTTGTCCTTACGTCAAGGTTTACGTATTTATCTTTTTGTCTAATCATGCTCCTGTAATTGCTTTCTCAGTCATAATTTCGTAAAACGTATTTTTAATATAATTTGCATTTCCATTGCTTTATCACAGTTTTTGTTAGTAATATTTACCCAGCCACCCAGTCAGTTCTATACCTAACGCATAGTGTGACGTCACTCAACACATGGGTATGGTGAGTCAGTCGAGCTCTGATGTTACAACCTAACTATAAAAGTAGTCAATGTGTTTGCCCCATCGAGATCATACTTCACAGGATCATTTCTGTAGTCTGCATCTCACACCACACTCGCACAATGCGGTCAACCCGCTGCCGCGATGATGTGTGCACAGGGCGTCGTGCGTTGAGCGTGAGTCTGTGCCTGGTGGCCCTTGAAACATCAGGGTGCAGCCGGGTGCGATGATCGCGGACGGACGTGCGGCCGTTTTTGGTTGCACACCGTTCACGCGCGCGACGCGTTCTGAGCGGCGATAATCATTGGCGGGCTTGCATTGTGGTGCTGTAATTTATCCGATTGTTTCGTTCTTTATGTTTTTGTGGTTTTTTTTTTCGCGTGTTGTTTTCTTCCTGTGTGTTGTGGTGTGTGGGTCTTTTTTGTTTTTTTTTTTTGTTTTTCTTTTTTTGGTTCGGTTCTGGTTTTTTTTTTGTTCTTTTGTTTTTCTTCTTGTTTTATATGCAAACAACGAATCTTTTTGAGCTGAACTTTTTGCAAAAAAAACGCAAGCTTTATTCATTGCAGGTGGTGGCCTTTCATTCCCCGGCCCAGCGTCGTTATGGTCGCAGTCGGGCGCGAAGTCGCGGTCGACGTCGTGTAAGTATTTCAGTCATGCTTCATGTCTTTGTCGGTCTTCGCCTGCATATCATTTTTCTAAAATTTTTCAATTCAGCGCCGTTCCACATCCAGTACGAGCACGAGCGGGCTATCGGGCAGCGATATTGAAGATCAGAAACGTTTCGAGCGACGCGCAGCGAAAAGCATGGACAAAGCGAGGAAACGGTTTGTTTTGGAACCGTTAATGACTTAAGAGTGTTGGAGGTGACACTCACAGTTTTTTTTCAAAATGGGCCACTGGCTCATTTGGGAAAATCTACTGGCTCATTTTAAAATGGGGAATATATGTTTTTTGTGGCACCGATCGTATCGTCCTTGTGGCCTCTGGTTGAAACATCATTGCTTGGCAGAGCCAACGAGAGCAACGACTTGTTCCCGATTTCAGTTTCCTGCCATTGAATCTGAACAGCGCGGACGCTAGCCGTGCCCTGTACCGTGACCGTGTGCGCAGCAGTGGCGCAGCGGGCGGGGCATCGTGTGCCGATATTGATCCGATGCATATTGATCGATCGATCACTTTTGATTCGATCGGTGGACTGACGCAACATTTATATGCGCTCAAGGAAATGGTGCTCTTTCCGTTGCTCTATCCGGAGGTTGGTTTTGGGGACTGTTGGTCTCTTTTTCTGCGGTGTTTTTGTGACTGGATGCGAAAGAACGTGTTGTCGCTAGCTGATCTGTACAGAAGGGAACGAAATTTAACTCCGTTGAGCAATGATGTTACAATCACACCCACGATTGCAGTTATTCGACAAGTTCAAAATCCAACCACCGCAAGGCGTGATCTTCTACGGTCCACCGGGCACGGGCAAGACCCTCGTCGCGCGCGCCCTCGCCAATGAATGCTCACAGGTTTGACTGATTTTCTTTTTATGTAAACACTTGCTTAAAGCATCACATGCTGCTATGAATATCAATACAGGGTGATCGTCGTGTGTCATTCTTCATGCGCAAAGGTGCCGATTGTCTTAGCAAATGGGTCGGCGAGTCGGAACGACAATTGCGGTCAGTTTGACATTCGCATTTGTTGATGCTTCAAGCATGGTTGATACGGTTTCAATGCGATCCGTTCAAAACTGAACAGAAAAAAGATTCACAGGTAAATTTCTTAAAAAGGTGCCCCGCTTTTGTGATAAGCGGAAATACAATGTATCGGCGCTTTTGCTAACGTTGAACATTCCATTAGAAGCTTTATCTGCGTGCTAATCCCTTTGACATAGTAAAATATCATAAACAGTGTGAGTGTGGCGATTAAAATGTTCCACCGCAATGATTTAGTGGCATGACACTGTTAATTTATTGCTTACTTCATGTTTTTAGAACGATTAAACTTTTACGATCACACAATTTCAATTACAACCAAACCAATACATGAACATCAAATAATTCCAAAAATAATGCCCAATGCTGCAGCCTGCTGTTCGACCAAGCCTACATCATGCGGCCATCGGTGATTTTCTTCGACGAAATCGACGGTCTGGCGCCAGTGCGCTCGACGCGACAGGATCAGATCCACAGCTCGATTGTGAGCACGTTGTTGGCGCTGATGGATGGACTAGATGCGAGATCGGAGGTGCGATCGTTGAGATTTTTCAGGCTGTTTTGGTGTCGGTTTTGAGAAATACACTTGCCCTCTTCATGCTTACAATTCACCAGTACAGACAGAGGATTCCCGAATGAAAAGATTGTCACCGCAATCCGCAAACAGGATACGCTGTGAGTGCGCAGCGCATACGCCTTTTAGATTTGTTCGTCAATCATCAACAACCCTTTGTTCGCTTCAACGAAATGAATTTGTTTTCTTTTATTTCAATAATCGAAAGTCCAAATTGCCAGGTTGTGGTGATCGGCGCTACAAATCGTCTGGACGCAATTGATCCCGCCCTTCGACGACCCGGACGTTTCGATCGCGAATTCAGATTCTCGTTGCCGAATAAAGATGCTCGGTTGGTTGGTTTTTCTTTGATGCATTGTTGCGTGATTTTCCCTCGAAAAATGGTTTGAATAGAAATTACAGTCGCCCTTGTTAAGTTCATGTTCGATTGGTCTTGTAGTACCCGATCATGTGTATCTACCATACGCAATATATCGACTGCCTTTTTTGTCTGAACTGTGCATATTTTGCAGCAACGAGATTATCCAAATCCATACCAAAGACTGGAAACCGCCGCTTACCACCGAACTGACGCAGCAAATCGCCGACGAGACGACTGGTTATTGCGGTGCCGATTTGAAGGGTGTGTGCACTGAGGCTGCATTGATCGCATCGCGACGCACGTTCCCGCAGATCTATTGCTCAAATCAGAAATTGGCACTGGATGTCAGCGCGATACAGGTAGGGGTTGTTGGGGCTGGGGTGGTGGGGTAATGTTTGTGGTTTGTGATTGCACTCGCTGTCGTGCGTTTGATTCCGATAAATTTAGACGGTCGAAAGAACGAACAGTGATTGATATTGACCGAATTGAAAAAACATGGCATGGGCTACGATATAAAACGCCAAAATTGATGTATCTGGCCGTGCATGATACATGCGGCAGCAATTCCGATCTGTAGTATCAAATCTACCCTTGACCCATGTCAGGTGACGATCACCGATTTCCGTCTGGCAATGCGCCAACAGGTACCGGCTGGTCGTCGTGGTCTGAGCACGATCGTACGTCCACTACCCGATCGAATCCAGCCCCTTCTGCAATCGACTGTGGACAAAATTGTGAATGAGAAACTGCCGGACGCATTCAAACGATCGGCGATTATGGCGAACGCTGCTGGGATGCAGAGGAAACCGATGAAACAGGAACCGCGCGCGTTTGACGAAGTTTGTGTGAGGGTTTTATGTTGACGGCAAATATTTTTAGGTATGGTTGCATTGAATTTGCAAAATGGATATCGACAAATGTTTGTCAAACTGCACAGCCTGCGTGTCATGTCATTCAGTCTATTCCGGGCAAGTTCATGTTCATCCCCGAAAACCAGCTAGCCAAGCAAGAGGTGACCTATCTGCACAGTGCAGAGAACAATTTGCTCTGGTGCGATCCTGTCACCTAATTGACAAAGAGTGACAACCGAAATCGAGTCATAAATAAATCTATAATTTTTTGTTTATTCCAGGTTGTTCGAATGTTGGTGCCCACCTCTCACTCCACACTCGCCGGTCGATTGCTGATTCACGCACCGACGGCCGATTACGGTCAAACACGATTTGTGGCACCCGCTTTGTTGCATGCACTCGCACACATGCCTCTCATCAGTTTGACGATTCCAAACGTAAGTGCTGTGTTCATAGAGTGAATTGTAGACATTGTTTATCGATGGCTACTTGACCACCAGCAGTGGTGACGGGTACACGATGAGTTATTGTTTGGGTCCGGGTCATGTTCATTCAAACAATTGCAGATTTGCGCTGTGTCGACGCACCGCAGTGCCGAGGAAGCGATCGCAGAGATGCTGCGTGGCGTGTTCGAACATGAACGGGCGAATAATGCCGGTGCGGTTTGGGTTTGTATATCGTATTCTCGTGCAAATGTTGTATTGTTGTTCTTGTATTTATGAACTGGTGAAAATCAGATATCCGAGTTGTGTGCCATCCTTCGACAGTGAATTTATAATGTGAAAGTGAGACTTTTTTGTCCCAAATCTGCTGCTTGGTCCACGTTTTACAGTGAGCTTTTCTTGGTGAGCGAAAGTATCGGCGTTTGTCATGCCCGCCCGTTCCAGTCTTGTCACTCGTTATGAAAGAAGCGTTCTTCAAACCATCTTTGCGCAGTCTACTGAACGCTCTTATTGTAGAACAGTGCTTTGTGCTTATGCTCATACATGCGCACGAGCAGTACACTAATGAATTATTCTGAATTCACTTGGTCTTCCAAAAACCAGCCTTCCAAGATTGCAGGCGCATCGACAGGTTCAGTGGTGTATGTGCCCGACATTGACGATTGGCATTCGGTGATGTCGACTGCTGCGTGGCACACACTAGTTAGTGCGGTCGAGGCGTGGCCGGCACACACTGCTGTACGTTTGGCATTGGATTTGCCTTTTATGTGGAGTTTTAGAAGAAACTAGTTTGTTGCGATGCTGGATGTCTATTCGCATAATCCATACCTCATACGGTTCTCTGGAATTCGTGTTATTTTTTTCTTTTATGCGACCACACAGTGGGAATGTTGGTTTATGCAGTTTTCCATTACCCGCCATCGTCTATAGTTGAAACTAGGGTTAGAGAGATGTCGGGTGCCGAGTGTCGGGTGCCAAAAAAAATGTAGGTGTCGGGTGTCGGGTACCTCCAGATGTCGGGTGTCGGGTTTTTTGGGACCCGACGCCCGACACTTACGGTTCAAAACATCAGTTTTGCTGAGAGAAGAATTTTGCGAGAAAATTTTCTTCGAACCAAATATTTCCGAAGACGCAGAATGTGACATTTTGGTGTTTATTTCGTGCGAAAATACTTGAATTCAATAACCTGAGCCAAAAAATTTCACTAATAATGCAAATGAGCAAAAATTTGCCTGTTTTTGGTCCAAAAACAGATGTCGGGTGTCGGGTTCTTTCAAAAAATAGGTGTCGGGTTTTTTGCAACTGTCGGGTGTCGGCTTTTTTTCTCAGATGTCGGGTGTTGGGTACTTCCAGATGTCGGCTGTCGTTTGTCGGGTACCCCCCCCCCCCGACCTCTAACCCTAGTTGAAACTACGGGCGTCGAGAAACGTGAGCAAACGTAGTCAGCATACGACGGATTCGATATGCCAACGAGAGACAGACATTACATTTATTGACATGAATGGTGAAAAAGCAGACTCGTGGAGAAATGAATGAGATCGAAATCGTGAGCAGTAGCTTCGAACGTTGACTTAAAAATGCCACGTACAAAAAATCGACACTTATTGCAAAAGGTATGCGTACAAACGAAACAAACAAACAGATGCAACAGGAATGGTAGAGAGCGGTCACAGACATCCACAAAGGGTAGGCAAGGTTAAGCATCACGGCACGAGCTGACAAAGTGCGCAAGGAAATCAAACTGAGAAACGTTCTGATTTTACGCTCGAGAGTGACCTTGTATCTCTTCCGGTTTCACAACGTCGGCTGGCAGCTGCTTTGACACCTTGCCGGGTGGATGCAGTGGTCTTGGTGGTCGGTGTGCCCAGGCGACTTGCCATTGATCCACCAGTTCGTTCATATATTGTCGTCCGGCCGGACTGATTCGATTGTCATTGATGTTGTCTTGCGATTGATTTACCTTGTTGCTTTTGAAACATCTGGCGCACACGCCGGTACGCAACCAGGTATTGATCGGCTCGAGATTGCAAACGAAACTGAACGGCAAGATGAGGCCCAGGAACAGCATCAGGAACATTTGTGTCAGCATTTTGTCAATGATGCTAACCGGTTCCTGATCGGTCATAGTGACCTGCATGAGCACCTGAATGACGCGTAGCAGGACGAGTGCAACCATGAACGCGGTCAACAGTCGGTAGCCGGTGCGTAGCGCAGCGGCGATCACACGTGACTGCCGTAGGAACAGACGCGTGTTCAAGTCCTGCTTGGTGCCGATTTCCTTGAACGAGTCGGCCACCTGCTCGATTCGGTACGCGTACCATTCGTTGACGGCGGTGCCGATTAGGAACTTGAGCGCCACTATCAGCACCACCATGAGACCGATGATTGATGATGAACCTCGGTCAAAGCCCGGAAACGGATGACCGCACCAGACTATGGTTTGGTTAATCGACCGTTTCGAGTGCGCCATCGTAAAAACTGGCATCGTTGACATGATGCCTATGAGCCAAATGACGCATACCATGCCCTTGGCCATGTGTTTGGGCCCGCTGATTGATGGTGTCGGTGCGTTTTGATGACCGAGAAAACGTCGACTAACTAGCCACCGTTCGATCATGATGCACAACATACTCAAATAGACTCCGTTACACGCGGCTGGGAACGGCGCGAACCAATAAGCGCAATCGACCATACGGTACTGAAAGGTTATGGTGCAATCAACGACACCTTCGCTTTGGCATGCACTTTGCTGGTATGAATAGGGGTTGGTTGAGTTTGACAGGGGGTCAAAACGCTTTTGCAACATCGCACCAGAGGTGTCAATCGGACCGGGTTAGGTCGGCCCTGCCCGGCCCGACAATGGCAAATCCCGGCCCGGCCCGATTGACACCTCTGATACGCACGTCCGTGGAATGTTATGTCATAGGCTTATCATATGCGTCCGTGCCTAACCCGTGTGTGTGCTGTGCCGCCAGTACACAACTGGCTGGCTGCTGCTTCAACTCTGTGCACGCCGCATAAACATCTTAATGCCAAGTCAAACTCAAGCCCGACCTCGACCAGAGATCGCAGCACAGTACTGACTAGACCATCGGCCAAACGATATAAATCGGAATACGAATCAAACCTGCGGCAAATTGTCGGCATTTATGAGAATGTTGGCGGACCGAACACCCAGATTGATCGCCATCACCATTGCCATCACCAGTGCGTGACACAGCAGCACTCTGATGTTTCGTGACAACGCCACGGCGTGTCGTGCCGCCCAGAAACAGCAGAGTTGCAGCGCGAATCCGATGACGCATATGATGACACTTGCTTGGCAAATCGGGATCATCAACCATGAATATGTGACCTTCGGATAATCCGAACCTGTGAATTGCCCTGTCCTTGTGTTGCCATCGTCACTCGTTTTGCTCGCATTTGACAGCATGGTTGCGAATGGTAGTGGAGGTTTCTCGCACGCACCTGAAGAACGAAACACCGTGTTGCTCGTTTTCTCACCATTTTTGTTGCTACGCGGCCAAAGCGGCTTGCAATTTTCATGATAACTTCATCAGTGAGTGTGCACTGAAAACGTACTTGTGATGATGTGACAATTATATTTGTACAGCCTTGTCTCAACGATCCAGCTGATTGATGCCCATCCAACAGCGAGTTTGCACCTGTGGTAACATGATTAGCAACCCTTGCCTGTTAGGTATGTAGCTGTCGTTTTCGCCAGCACACGGCATAACGACCCGTTGTAAAAGGAGTGTATAGCAGTGTTTTATTTAGCAATTTTTATAATAATAGAGTAGTCTAAAGTCAAAGGCATTTTCGGTCGGCTTGTATGTCTGGCTTGATGGCAATTACTGTTATTAGAGCTGATCCATCTTTTCATGGCATGCAGAGCCGAAGATGGTTGACGATGACCGTGCCGTTGGGTGGCTGTGTGCAGTGTAGTTCCTGGGGGGAGGGGGGACCCCCCTAAGGTACATTAATTTCCCCGACCAAGGTTCACTAGTGCACTAATTTCCCCTCCGGGTACACTAATTTTCCCAATTTTTGCCTAAAATGGCCATTTTTAGGTCAATGTTCTCAAACATCGCCAAAATACCCTTTTTATGAAAAATTTTTTCCAAAAAGGGAAAAAATAGGTCAAATTTTCTACCTCAAAAAGTGACTTTTCCCTGATTTTCGGTCTTCCCCCCTTCCCCCCCAGGTAGGTACACTAATTTCCCCGCCGGACCAGGAACTATACTGACTGTGTGCGAGAAAAAGAGTATTTGTGTTTGTCCTGTCTGGCTGTGCCTGGTCGTGGGTTTATTTGTCCGCCATCCTTGTCCCAACCTGAAAACTAGTGCCTCATCCATAGCCCCGCAATTTTCTTCGAACAATTGATTCTGAGCTTACTTTCTCACCTGTCCGCTGAATGCACGTGAGCTCTTTCTTGCTTTGTAAACAGCACAGTTACGCAAGCACAGCCAGACAGGAACATTGCTCGCTTTCATTTGTATCTAATCTTCGCTTGGAAACAGATATGATGATAAGCACGCGATGGTACATGTACATGTACCTACTTGATAAAACGTTGGAAAAAAATCGTTTGAAAACGCTTATCCTGACCAAGAACAAGCACAGTTGCAGGGAACACAGCAGAACTGGGAAGTTGACTGACAGTATAGTCGATTCTAGTTTACGGGCGATACAAAATCCTCAAACGCGAAAATACGCGCTGAAACATACGAAACTGTCTAATTTGTAGGTTCTGCTGTTGGCCACATCGCGCTGCTCGATGGACGAGTTGCCCAGCGACGTTCGTGCACTGTTTCGATCAGGTGCTGACCAGTGCGCAGTGCCGGCTCCCACCGATCATCAGAGACGTGACTATTTCGAACGAATACTGTTGCACGAAGCCGCGCAGCCACCACCACCCAAATGTGAGTTTGCGAGTTTTTGCATGTGTGATGTTTCACTATCGGCATCAGTGTGAAATGGGTCGAACCTAGCACCCCCTCCGGATCCAGCCCGACCCACCTGCCAGCAAAGTGCATGCCGGCTGTGGTGTGCAAATTCACTCAATTTATATCCAGTAATCAAGCACCATTGAAACATTTTTTGTTCCAGTTGGACCGTACACCGAACTGGCACCGGCCCCGACAACGGACACGAGTCGCAAGTACACCGCTGATGAACTGAAAGCTCTGAGGAAACAGGAGAACATTGTGATGCGACAGTTGAGAATCTTTCTGCGCGAAATGTTGGGTCGATTGTTTCGCGATCGGCGATTCGCGATTTTCACCAAACCGGTTTGTTATTTCATATCATTGCCTGGTTTTCTTATGATCGTGGCCAGACTTTGACTTGGAAATATGTCTAAAACGATTTCTGGTTGGTCTGTACACGTGGGGGTCAATGGGTAGGACAACCGTGTCATCGCCTAACGTTTTTCAATTGGTGTACTGTGGTTCATCCCAGACCAAGACAATCCCCAGGGGTACGACAACGCCAGTTTGCCTTTCATATAGTTCTAGTTTTGTGAATTGTTAAAATTTGACAGCATGCATCATCTGAGGTCCAACCGCAAGTATGGCTTGCAACACTTTACCAAAACGAACCAAAGATATCACTATGCACAATTAGGTGGACCCCGAAGAGGCGCCGGATTACTACGAGGTGATATCGCGTCCAATGGATCTGTCGATGATGATGCAGCGAATCGACGCACACGAATACTCGTCGGTGAATGCGTGGTTGAATGATATTGAACTGATCTGTGCGAATGCGTTGGAATACAATCCGAATCGCGATGAAATGGGTGTGTCGTTGAGGGTTATAGTTTATATATAGTTTACACATTGGCGTTTTTATGGTTAATGATCCGTCTTGGTGACAGATCAGACGGTCAGATTTTAGGGCCCGGGTCCGGGATTGGTCGTTTTTTTTGTTTCTAAATACCATATGCACGAAAGAGTCACGTGTTCAAGACCAAAGCAACACCCGATCTCTACTATATTGCAGACAAACTAATCCGTCATCGTGCGTGTGCGTTGCGCGACAGTGCCTATGCGTTGATTGATGATGAACTAAATCCGGCGTTCGATCGAAAACTACAGGTACACTGGCGAGGTGATTGGCAGGCTGGCTGATGTTTCACTCATTGTATATTTGACTCTGCAGGAGATCGCTGAATCGCAACAGCGACGTAACGAACGTTCGAATTGTGCGGGTAGTCCGCCGCCGTTTCTGGCCACACAATCTGGCATTGAACAAACACATGGCGATGCTGGTATATCTCGTTCACCGTACAAACAACAACACCCAGCCAGCACCAGGAGTGGACTGAGATCAAACCGCGCTGTCGTGCATGAAAGTACGACTGTTTTTGGATTGTGTCTATTTGATCGAAAGCTGGAAAAACCATAGTTTTGAATCCAGGCACTCCATTGCGAACGACGAACGAAGGGGAAGAGAAACAAGAGCAAACGCCGATGGACGAAAGTGCTAACACGGCAATGGTGAATGAAATTTTTATTTGTGCAAAATTTGAGTTCTTGAGCGTTGGCCTATAATACGGTGGATAAAAAGATCACACTTCAGGTACAATCTGACCGAGCATTCTCATCACGTCGTCGACCGCGTTCGTTCCCACGATCGAGGCGAAATGTAAGTTGGCTTGGGTGATGTTTCATTGCATTCACGTGGTACTTTTACTTGTTTCGTTTCTTTGCGCTTGGACATGGGTCTTATGCTCGTTTTTTGTGGTTTTGTAATTTATTCCTCTCAAATTGTTTGCAGTCAGCCAAACATGCCCGCCACCACCAACCACCGCATCGATCCGCGGCCGCAATTGTCAAGAAATACGCTCGTCAAGGTGGGCTGCGATCTTGATTACTGACCCTCTAGTTATATCAGTTTGTTAGTGCCGTGCACACAAAGCACGTAGGCTTTGACACGTATCCAACCAGGAAGTTCCTGAAAAATAAGGGGTCAAGGTTTCGCTTGAATATTGCTGTCTGGCTCCATTCTTCTGATTTCGCTTGTCTACATGTGTAAGTGTAATGAATCACAACAACGCAACCATGTACTGTATGTGTATGTTTGTTGCACAAAAGTGCCACCATAACTTACGTAATCGGACTGAGAACATAAAAAGTTACGTTACGTCAAACGCACGGCACTAATATTTCTCGTTGCTGATTCAGGCACAACAGCGGGTGTACGTCGTCTCTTCGGTACGCAGTCTCAGTCGTCGCAATCCTCCACCAACAACGACCCCGACCGGCCGGGTACATCGTCAGCGGTGCAACATTCGAATGCAGTCGATGCCAAATCACCACTGCCGCCAAGCTCGGAGAACAGCAATGATACGACCGTGATGATGCCGGCTGCTGAGCATGTGACTGGTGTGTGTGTGTACAATTGAGGGTGTTTGGGAGATACTTGGTTGGTTGTAAACGGCTAGCCACATCTCACGCACAGGTTCGCCACGCAGCACACGCGCGCACCCGACACTGCCGATCGACAGTCATCATTCGACGCCGATGCACGATGACAATGAATTCAGACTGGATACGGATCGCATGAAACAGGTTTGGTTTGGTTTGTGGTTGACTGACAACAATGGAGTCATAGTCCACCTAATGTTTCACCACCCATCCATCTACAGGCTTTGAAACAGGCGTGTCGCGTGTCGCAAGGCTGTCTACTGTCCGATCTAGATGACCTCGGTGCTCGATTGTCGGCGATCGTCGATCGATATCGATTGATGCGTGATCGTCGCTTGATGGGTGCTGAACTGTGCGCTTGTATTGAACAGTGGCATCGTTGAGATGTTATTCGGGTAGAATGGCGAGGAAAAAACAGCATAAAAAATAACTTTTCGTTTTCAAACCGAAAATCTGTTGTGCTTGTTCCTCTCCCGCTGTTTTATGTCTTCTCACTCGGCACTGTAGTCGAATGTTTGATTACCGTTATTTATTCGCAGAAGCGTTGTCATTATATACGTACTTTCAGTTTCTTGGTGGTCGGTGGAAGTTTACGTTGATCAATTCCGTTTCATTTCTCTACCGTACGTTTCGATGCATTGATTGACTGCATTTTTTTCTTCATCTTGTTTTATACCGATATGTGTCGAATATACTCATGACATTGTACCCTGATGCTTTCACTGTATTGTTCCTTGTACCGGTTTGATGCTAACCACTCTGAAGTTTTACTTGCTTTTTTCTTCATTTACTCAATGGAACATGAATTATCATTACTATCTTATAAATCTCAATCCGTTCAACTGAATTTGTGCCGCACCGGTTTCAAAACAACCGTTAATTTTCTTGATTGGGTGCTTTTTTAATCGATGACTTTTGGAATGCATTCCAGTATTAGCATGCATTGTATTGCTGTTTTCTTCATTTATGTTGGTAAAAAACACATCGGTTTCGATTTTCGTATTTAATGTAACATTTTATCCAATAAATGTGTAGTACCACTGCCTTCAGATTGTCCGTTGTATATCTTTCAACGTTAAAACTGCCGTTTTTACTTATTATTATATGCAATCTACTCGTGCTCCGTTGTCTGTTTGCAGTCGCAAAATATCCTGATCGATATGAAAATGTGCAGGTTGTCTCTCGATAATTTTGTGATTATTTCGTTTTGCATTGTACTGTTATGATAACGAACTGCTGTTTCATTCTTCATCATCAATAAGTATGGGCGCAAATGATGCATGTGACGGAAAACAGTAAATCGCAATAAGCTCACGAAGTAAAGCCCTGTAATATGAAGTTCGGAATAATAGTACCGCACGCATCAGCATGGCCGAACAGCTAACATTTTCTTTTGCCACTTCGAGTTTTTGTCATGAAACTTGCACAAATTGTGTAATTAGTCGCAATAATACTGGTCTGTTCTTTTTATATAAAACACGAGCCATGCCGGCCACTGATACTCCGATGTTGATGAGGTCCTAAAATAAGCAACTGTAGGCCTACGGTGGTATAAAACACCTACATACACGTGACGTCACAATAATGCAATGAATATTGAATAATTGCACAGCATTAAACTGGATTGGGACCGAACTCCGTGATTTGGTTGATTCTAAATTGTTCATTTGATCATTTACTGGTCCGGTACGTGTGTGCACAAACAATGTAGCCAAAACCGAAAAAACATGTTCTAACAATAATGATGACAACGTAATTTAATTCTCGTGAGAGCTACAATTGAACTCATCGAAACATGTTCAGCATCTGCATCGCGCCTCTGCAAATGTTCTTCAAATGCATCATCGTGCAACTACCGTGACAACACTGGCTCACCAATGTTTGCACTGCGTCTGAAATGGATTACGATAAGTTCACGATCTGAAACACTTGGTTAGTTCTTCGATTAAGCCGCCCAATTGAGCTCTCACTGGGCCTGGCTAGCTTCCGAATAAAAATTTGTTTCAACAACTGGTAAGACGTTCGTCCCAAATATAACTCCCGACGGGCTTAATCGCGTAAATATATCAAATTTTGCTTGGGACCGTATGTGGGTGTGTTTTTGGTAATTTTCCAATGAGTGACGCAAATGCGAATCTGTACCCTGGGACGCAAACATGCATTGCACCGGTAACTGGGCCAAGTTATCTAATGATTACGCTGGGGGTCATCAACATGAGTCCAATCTAGAAATGGTTTGGTGTTCCACCCCCCCCCCCCCAGATCCAACGTGGTTATTCACCAAATCGTTTTCATCTCGTCAATAGACAATCACCCGGCCATGCAGAGCAGACGAATTGCCCTCAACTGTTGGTTTGAATACATTACCTACATGTATGTAGGCGTATGCAACGTATCAAAATCTTGCAAGGGACCGCCCCACGTAACGAAACTGCGACACTGAACTTATGCTCGGGCTCCAGCTTAGACCAACCCCAGCACTGGTTGGGACCGCACACTTTACGCTCAGGCTTGGGCTTAGGGCCTTGTCGGCATCCGACCCACCGTAATCAATTGATCCATCATCTGACTCGCGTTTGTTCCAGCCGCAATGGCGTTCCATTAGTCCCGTCAAACGTCGCACACACACCTGTGCCACAGTTTCCCTATCCTGAAAGGAGATACGGTGTGTGTTAAACGAAATTGAAGATTATCAATATGAAAACAGAATCAAAATAAATTTTTAAAAATAATCTGCCAACTCACAGTTGCGCCGGCTGCCTTACTAGTCAAGCAGATGAGCATGAGACCCACGACCAAGAGGATGAAAGTCGTCTTATTCATGTTTTCGTTTTCTTTATCAGCTGAGGGTGGTTATCCGGAATGTGATTTGTCCTGTTGTATGGGAGGGAGTAATTGACCGCTTGTTTTAATTTGCGACTCAAAATTTACTTTGATCTACAAACAAGTGATAAAGATGCTCTTGAAACCCGAACGGCCATTTGTTCTGGTCTGTATGTTTCCACCTTGCAGCCGCAGAAAAAACATCCATGGGTTGGTGAACAAATAAGATGCAGGGGAGGGTTATCAACGTGAAAAAAATATGATCGGGGGCAGAGCGTTTTTGTATACGTATTTACAAACACCAATGTACACCTTCAGGTACAGCACAGACGGTAATTTTGCGTTGTTTTTTTGGCGTAAAAAATACGACCGGGATTAATCAAGAATTCAGACATTAGACAAAAGTACTAAGCGCAGCTGGCATCCATGTTTGATTGTTTGACCTCCACGCCATGCTGGATTATATCAAAGAAGCGCATAAACCTGCCATCAGTGCTCGAACGGGATCCCGATCCCGATCCCGACATCCCGATCCGGAGATTTTTAATCCCGATAAAACCCCGATTCCGATTAATTCTCCTGATCCCGATCCCGATCCGGCTTTCTTATCGGGATTTTTTATCGGGATTGTGGAGCTCTTAAAAGTGGAGTTGCACCACTTGCGGTGGATGATATAAAACTGAGTATGCCAACAAAAATGTGAAAGAAAAATGGTCAATTTTACGTCCTTGCACTTTTTTATGCCAAAAACAGCACAGCCATACATACATACGGTGCCACCAGTAATGTACAGTACCTACATACATACGTTCGGTACACTGCATGTGTGATGCAGTACTTGCTTGACCAGGTTGGCACCTGGCAGACCACGCACAAAACCCGGCGCTCGAATGCTATAATCAGAAAGCAACGTCAAAAGAGAGTAGTTTAAAATAGTACAGAATATAACGGGTGGAATTTTCGAAACGGTGTAAACGGTTGTTGGGTGTAAAGTTCGGCGTAAGCTCGGTCGTATGGCTATGTCAGTGTAAGCACGGTGTAAACATAAATAAATACTGCCTGCTTTTGGCGTGGAATGTTTCACGTGTTTACACCGGGCTTACAGCGACCTTTGCACTCAATTGAGCTTTGCACCGTTTCGAACATATGTGCCACCTAACATAGAAACATAACGCCCGAACCACTTTTGCTAATGAGATCTGCTTAAAGGGCGTCTGATACTCCTATACCGCCTTAGCATCAGGAACTAACTATAGCCTGAGTTGAGCAACTGATTCGTTTCCACTATACATATGCGTCATGCGTCATCATCTCAAGATACAACAAGTAGCCAAATGCAACCTTTGCATGCAACAGTGTATTGATGAGGACGATGCCTCCGCTTCTCCACTACGCTGGGGTCGGTATGCACTGCGGGCTGGCAACCGCTCTTGAGTGGGTATGGGTAGTTCGGCAGCAAAGTGAGCTTTGTCCTATATCTTTGTGATTTCGTTGCCGTCGTGATTTCGGCCAGCGTGTAAAGGTGCATGTCGGCGTTCACTATGGCTCAACGACACCAGTTTTAGCTGGGTCTGCTGAGAATTATGTAAGCAACTGTAAAAATAGTAAGCCGACTCCCACATACGGTACACGTTCACGTCAGATCGGACGTGCTAATTGGTCCCGGTGCGATTGTTGGCATTCTAGTCGGTACTGTCGGGCAGAAATAACGATTACAAAACTTCATGGCATTCTTTTTTAAATGATGTCCCATGGTTAATGATCGAGCACGATTCAGTCATTCTCGTACAAGTCATGTGTACAGGTAGGTGCGAAGCGCAAAACTGCACGTACAACCTAGAGGTGTCTGGTGTTTTTGCAACAGGCTCAGCAAAGAAACAACAACCACGTTTCGTTTCATGGACAGCAGGTCCAACCAATGAGCTGTCTCGAAAATGATGATCTGGTTACATACCGCAGGTATGCAGTCTCATCGCAGCGCTTGACCACTAGGTCCACCTGCATGTTTTAAGCTTCACATACAGTGAGAAACATTGTTTCTCCGTTCTCACAATCGGGGTTTGCGCCACTAACTTACAGTTCCGGACATTATTATGTGTTGTGTTCACTTTTCGACACTTGCGCGCGATGGCGGAGGCGTTGTGTTCATAAAGAAGCAGCACAGCATGTCTTGGCGGAAGGCAAATTTCTCGCGCGCCGCGCGCGGTACACCGATCGATAATCGCGGAAAACGGCTGAATGAAAACTGTTAAACATTTGATGAAACTAACCTCTGTTGCCAGCATTGATAATTACGTTATTTGCCATCAAAAAATTTTCATAAACTTGTGCACTGGGTTTTGGTGCTGCATCTTTATGGCCTCTAGCGCGCGCATCTCGGCTAGCTTTGAAGAGTGAATAATAATATAATTTATGTCCAGGACTGTATATAATTAACGTCATTTGAGTCAAGTTGTCAAATGCAGTGAATTTTGCTCATTTGTAGACTTCATAGCTGCGTCACAAATTAAATTAGGGCAAACGGTTACGGTACACTGGCTCCGACTGGCAAGTCGGGCAATCAAATTGAGTTAAAAGACGAGAACAGAATGAAGCGTGCTGCGTAATTGCTAAAAGGCTGACCCTTTCTGACGTTCGCCTGTAAAAAACTACCTTTTTATTATTTTAGATGGTTAAGCAAAGTAAGGTGAGTCAAAAAGAACTACGGTATGCATCATATATTATTTATGACTCGACTATAATCACATTACTACCGTTACAAACACCCCCACACTGCTCTTGATTAATCTGAGGGCCTCAGCCAGAGTTAGTCACATCCGAAATAAGCCCCAGAGTACTTATTTGGCATTATTCGGTTCGGTGTACAATTGCGGATTTGCCCAGTTAAATCTTTGACGGCACTTCGTGAGCAAGATACCGTAATATGGAAGCGCTGTTGACGTCTAACGTTTATATAATAGGGGTGTAGATGTTTTTATTAGATGTTTTTCAAAGAGTTACAGTAACGTATTGATACAGTATTATGGTGAAACCCCAAACCAGATGCGTCTGTCCAGATCTGCGTGTGCAATATGGCGTAATTATTGCAATTATTTTTATATATCTTTACGTCAGAAAGCACCGGGTGTCAGAGCCCGTCTCAAGAGGAATTTGTCTGGGATCTAGGTTTAGGTTACGTGCTCGCACTTTCACTGAAGAAGTAAAGTGAGAAATTTAGGCTATTTTATTTCAACTGATATCAAGACACTGTATATGCAGCGTATATATAACGAACTGCTGATTCAACGGAATTGATCTTTTGTTTTTTGCGTCATCCGACGTGTAGGCTTCTCTTGTTTACTGTACAATTACACACATTTGCAGCATCACCAGACGCATAAGTTGCACGGGTTATATCATCATCTGACCATAATTGAATCCCGCAAGAACTGGGACTGAGTCACCGCAGCCGAGGTGCATTGCCGTTTTTTAGCTTACGAACGTTAATGAATAAACATTAATAAAAACCAAGGGATACAAACAATGCAGGGAAACAGGGGCACTAGTGTCGCACAATAGGAAAAGCTTGGACAGGTTCAAAATGGACTTCCCGTGGCTTAAGCTTGGGCCAACCCGTGAGCTTGTAATCGCGAAGATTTATAGGTTTAGGTTTCGAAAATTTAGGTTTTCTCTCACTCACAATCACAAGGCAACGGTGCAAGCTTTCCCGACAGGACCAGTGCCCATCTCGCACACGCATCGCCATTGCACCCCTGGTTGCATCTGCATACTATCCGAGTGACAAACGCAGAAAACAAAGTCGTTGGCCACTCGGGTTCGGGTGGCGGGTAAAAACTGTCGGCATCAAAAGCCAATTTGCTTTCACGTTCCGTGCGGTTTATTGCTTTACGAGTGTGCCAAAAACAAACAAGTTCGATGTGCGGTCTCTGTTTTTGTTTCGTTCTGTTCGTGTTCGTTGGAACCCGACGCTGTCGTTCCTGAAATCTTATTGCTTTGTGTCATTGCTGGTGATGCGAGGTAGTTTTGATCTGTCGTAAGGAAACGCGGCTGACTACTGCGAGATTTTACGAGAGTGTAAAGTCACAGTGATGACTGGCCACCGGACCGGTATACATACGTTGCCCATCGACTATGTATAATGGCTGATTGCAAAACCGAACCGATACACATACATACACTTCAGTCAGTTTTTAAATTTCATATTTTATCTTTTTTTCATTTGAAAGCAAGCAAGATTTTTTACAAGATATTGTACAAAAATAATAAAAATATGACTAGAATATTTCTGTAATTGTATATTTATGTGGATAATAATGCGCAATGCAAAGCAGCAAATTGATATACATATACTACCGCACATTAACTCCATCAGTGATCTTCACAACCCTCCCCAGAATGATTGATTTCAAGTTAATTGGCTGACCGATTTATGGTATACATAATGAGCAACCAAAATAACCTAAAAATCAATCCATCAGTTGACCAGTCGATCACCAATGGAATTTACGACCAACGAGTTTGTAGAATTTCTCATTCCACGGTCGATAGAACGTCCTCAGCTGAGCCATCAGCTGATCGGACACGATCGGATGGTCGCGTCCTTTGGTCTTGCCCAGGCAATGAATGTCGCTACCGAGTTCGGTGTTGGCATCCAGGTGACCCATGTTGTGCGTCAGGCCTTCGTCAGTGACGGACTGCAGCGTCTCGCTTCTGACGATGCACGGGAAGCCTTTGGCGCCGTACAGATGGAACTGACGAGCGTTGATCAGATGCGGCAGGCCTAGGAATGTTTCAACGTCGTGCATGACGCTGGCGGGATCACGAATCAGCGCCTCGCCACTGACGAAGTGCAGTTGACTAATTGGAAAGTAGTTGAGCCAACGTTTGGCGTGTCGATGGTAGATGCCGATCTTGATGGCGCCCCAGGAGGTGTTGATGTCGGAGGTGTTCGTCAACGCCATTGACTCAAAGCTCGGCATGTCCACACGTTTGGATGAGGTTTGCGTGTAGTCTGCAATGAATTGTATGAGGTGTATAAATAGGTTACATACTATGTACGTTTGCGTAATAAAAGCGTATCAAGGGAGCGATGTTCCTTGGAATCAAGTCGGAATAGTAGCACGCCACGCATGCATGCGCCTGACCACCGCATTCACGACCAGTTCTGCGCCTAATTGTTTGCAACGCTGAACACAAAAACTACAAAAGCTTCTTGAAAAAAAAAACACAGGTTACAAATAATTTCCATTGACAAATGCAGACTGGAACTTTGCTTTGCATATATACGGCAGCTGGACCAATATTCTACGAATTTACACCAAACCGTTATCCAAACGAAACCAACCAGAAATGGCGCGTGTCACCGGGTCCCTGACAACGACCAGCAGTTTCACATTCGGGTTCATCTTGTACACTCGTTCGGGCGCCATTTTCGTGATGAAATATCGCGGCGTCTTCTCAACGGTCATTTGTTTCCGTGTCGTTAGGGGCATTTGACGTCTGCAAAGTCGATGGACAGATAAAAGTATAAACGTGTTTTGCATAAATTATATGAACATCGTGGCACTATCATCAGCGTGGGTTCCTGGTCTGAGCCCGGTTCCAATTAATTTGCCAGCTGCAGCAAATGGGCACCTTGCCCGTACGTAACCTGTCCACAGGACTGTATTGCATTAAATTTATAGCTTCTTGCATTTGCAGTTGTGTTCTGGATCCCGGTTTTCCACAAAAAAACCTTTCCTTCCTGTCCCTGTTTGATATCACACCAGCCAGTCTGGCGGAGAATTGGGTTAGTCGACACGTTAGATAATCCAAGCACATGTTGCGTACAAATGGTCGATTTAGTTTTTGGGTCATCGGAAGTATCCATCCCCGATCATATCTCAACACACCATTTGCACCCACAGTCACACCACCATACGATTGTCGTTAGGTCGTTAGCATGAATTTTCAAGTATCCCATTTAGCAATAGGTGTTTTATGCGAATGCAAATGTCGTTAGCAAAACGTGTGTGCCACGCTCGTTTCTATGTAGCTCACGTATCCGAAAATGCAAACCCATTTTTCAATTTGGGTTTATTGGACAGGCAGGCTTGTACATACATATGTAGAGGCTGCGCAGTTCCTGGGATTCTGTCTGAATATTCTATTGTTTTTTATTTTTTGCGGTAATATCACACATCATTATGCGTTACTGAGTCAGTGCGCTTGGAAGAAAATCATTGGAATTGAAGACACGAAAAAATCCGTCCCTGTTTTTGGCTTAACAGACACGCAGACACCAAAAACGGTTGTTAAGGGCATTAAATATCGTCATAAAAACACGCGTCTGAATTTTTGATTCGACGTATGCTATTACAAAAGAAAAATTGGCAATAATTGTCTAAAATACCGAAATTTCCGTGAACGAGAGAACACCTGCTGGGTCGGCGAGCGAACAACGAACTTTGTCTCTCTTTAGTCAACCATCTGTCCCCATCTCGGGCATCAAATTGGGGATGGGCTCTTGTCAACCAAAACCACTCTCATGTAAACGGCAGTTTGTGTTTTGTTTTACGATGTTGAATGTGTAAAAACAGTAATGTTATCGTTGTTCCTGTGCACAAAATAGTCATGCAATGTATGCAATGGCACAGCCGCGTTCCCGTTTAATTTTCACGACTACGATTTTGTCCCGTGCAAAAACTAAATCAAGGATTGTAGGATAAAGACAGTTATTTCGATTAAAAATGTTGGTTTAGATCTTGCATATTCGTATCGGATTTCTCTTCAAATAGCGATGTGGAAACTCTCATTTTCAATCAAATTAAGCAAAACATTTTTTCATATTTTGCCGATCCCAACTTGCACTCGAGTGCACAACGGAGAAAATATCGGAAATGTGAATAGAATGTTACACACTTGTGTGTGATATCAAATGCAGCATCTTAGGTATGACGTTCTTAATTGATTCACTGTGGGCCCTGATTGAGCGACGTATGAAATGCACCCGCCAACATACTGTCAGCACCCAATACTCATTCACGCGACACTGTAAGTAAACGATCTGGCGCCTTGGGGTGTAACGCAATGAGAGTAAAGATGCGTCATTAACTTCAACTGTACACCACTTGTATATGCACATGCAACCTTGTGTCTTGCCTACGAACACGCAGTAACTATACCAGATCGCGGGAAACTGAGAATTCGCCATTTCATACTGGGCAGGCTCGGGGAATGGTGACTGGATCAGCAAAGCTGATATCGGCTAAAAATTTCATTAACTTCCAAAAGCTTGTTAAAGTCAAATTTTCATCATATTTCCTGCAAGTTTCTTGGTAGATAACATTTTTAGCATTCCCTAAATTTCATCTGAACACAAGTATAAGGTGTATGAACCTGTAGTCGTAAGACGGATGAGTCCTTACTACAGTCAGGCTTGTCTGCGTCTGTCGCACTTTGAAAAACCCGCACCGTTCTTCAAAACGAGCATAAATTACTTCGTGCGGTCTGAGTCTGTTGTATAATAATTTGGTGGACAAGTTATTGGGTGTAAAATTAGGAAAGGAATACCCCATGAAAGTTATATGTTCCTAAAGACTCGTTTCTTGGTTACAGTTCACCCACAAAAGACAGAGCGGCCGAAGCACCTTGATATCGCGCGCGTCACCTGCCCAAAATGTATGCAGACTCAAACTGTAATGAAAATGTGTTGAATAAGCAAAACGTTTTTGCACCGGTCCGCCGATAGATTGAAATTGATTATACATATACTGAAAAACAGTTGCCAGCAATGCCGCCGACCGCCGAAAATGAAAGATTGTGGGTTCAATCGAGGTAAAATATCGATTTTGCTAAAAGTACCCTATAACTTCAAACTAAAAGCCCACAAAACTGCTAAGGGATGAGTTACATAGGTGCATAGTACTTCCTACAGTCGATCGGCCTTGGCTTTGGGCAAAAATCAGCTCGAATTAAATCGAACCAAACCGACAATTTGTCTCCTGGTGGTTTTACGGGTCAAACGTCGACAAAAAGCTGACCCGTGTGAGAATTTTGTTTCGGTAAAATTTCTCGTGATTGAAATGACAGCACGCCACATAAGTACAGATTACGGTTCACTATGTTCTCAAGCCGAATTTTCCGTTTTTTTGTCAAGAGCACAGCACAACGCATTGATCAAATCAAGCACTTTTTTGTGTAATTGGAGGCTGCAATTTACAAGCAGGATTTTTTGATAAAAACTGATCGTTTCAACTGATTATATGGACATGTGGTCATTCGTTTTTTACACATGAAAAACACTGTCAATCTGTTCAGGATTTTCGGCCTTATACCAACTGCCCCCCTGGTCGCTACATGTTGCCTGTGAACCACCAAAATGAGAGAAAAGGGGCCGCCCTGAACTGTTCAAGAACACTTGTTTGTTTCGAACTGCGCAACTTGTACACAAACCCTCGAGGGCTGGCAGCTGCGTTATTACTGTAATAACGCGGCTAACTTGTTGTGTATGTGTCAATTCATATCCTGGTTCATGGGCCCCATTTGCAAAATACACTCCACGCTGGAATAACGTGGGGCCCCGTGAAATAGACGTCGATATGGGTGCACATCTGTTATTGATACGTATAATATCGAACGAAACGTGATCGGTTTACAATTTACAATGATGATAGCATTTCATTTCATTTCGTCTCCCAAACTGCAGCACTCTGCGTAATGTAAAGGACGGGCGTAATGTGTGGTCCTAACATCATGATGTTAACCTTCGAATGCATTCGGGATACTGTAATGTTACGAGGTGATCTAATGGGGATTATTTTCGGATCCCATTGTCCAGTCAGGAATCCAGAACCCGGAAAGGGGCCCGGAAACCAGTTTGGTGCACATGATTTTTTTCAGTTTTGATTTTCAACCTCGTCTGAAATTTTACCTCGCCAGACATCTGGGCACCGAAATCTACGTAACATTCGAATTATGGATGTTTGTGCGCGCCATTGTTGTCGCGGCGAATTCATATTTGGTTAAATTAGTCCATAATTTTCAGTTTTGCCCCTACCCTGGTTTTGAAATGGGTGCACTTTTCAAAAATATTGTACCAGCGCTCAATTCGCTGATTGCTTTGATCGCACCGTCCTGTTTTGACAAGTGCATTGTTGTCCGCACTACTGGGAGAGAAAAAATTACTTTGTTGTTGGAATAAAGTGCTTTTTTTAAATTGGTAGCTTACTGTAACTAAATTTGAACTGCTAGGTACGAAATTGTTGTCGCAAGTTCCAACACACCCCGATTAAAGTCTGAAATTTACAATCTATAGTATTTTAATCCGACAAGATTATGTAGAACAAACGAAAACATTGGTGGACATCGACACACCAGGTCTGAACATGCATATCCACTCTCTATGCGTGTGTGTTCATGTCATAACAATCAGTCTTCATATCAAAATTCATATATTCATCCCAATTTTCTCTGATGACTGACGTAAATTCCAGTTTTACATCAAATTCTGGCGGAATATCGGGCACCTTAACAAAGGAGTATGCCAAAATCTCTGGCATACCCCAGGAAAAATGGACAAAACCACGTGTATTGTGTTCTTAAGACGCACATGATCTTGGCAAAAACCACAATGGACTGAATATGCGTGTGTGTCCCAGCCTTGGGTGAATTATGTTCGGCCTTAAAAACAGAATTTCTGTTGTTGTTTGTGTGTGATGTTTGGTTGGGTTACGGTAGTCCACTGGCTCGGCAGACATGCTGGCGCTTCGAGTTAATTTTTGGCCACCATTCATTACGTTTGGATGCTCAAATAATATTCCCATGAGTTTAGGGGCATGGCCGCACACAAAAACGTACCCGAGGTCTACCAGGTGTGCGTGCTTTGTTGGGTACCTTTGACAGGAGCAGCCCCGAAGAATGAACAAAGGTGCACCCAGAAATGTTGCTTACTTGAACTTGTACCCGCACTTGTGCGCTCTTAGCTACTGCTGGCAGCTCGTAATGCTGAGCCCATCGAAAATACCAACCCATAGATCATTTTACTCCTGGCCAGGTGCAGTGTGCAGAAATTTCGGGCCTATTTTAGCTTTTTCTGGTCATGTGGTGTGTGTGCATTTACAGTAATCCATGAACAACAAATATCACGTCATTCACCAAATTTTGCTTCAGGTCCCTTGATGAAGGTTAATGCACATCAATTTCGAAATGAGCAAACGTGGCATCAAGTGTAGGATGCTTGAAATAACTTCATTACTAAAAACTGAGCACATCGCAGCACCAGAGTATGCACAAGTATGACTCATATACCTACAATTGGGTTACGGTACAGCAACTAGCAAGCGACACAAAAGGTTGGGATGAATCTTGTTTTACAACACCACGAACACAGCATCAACTCAACTGGTGCACTTTTGCCCTCTTTTGTTGTTGATGATACCCCCTTTGAGCGAAGGTTACAACTAAATTGTTGTGTTTCATGTATACCTGCTTGACCAATGACATAACCAATTTTCATGCGCTTTTGAAACAATACCGCACATTCTTCGAACAAGCCGTATTAAGCGTGTTGCCTCTGCACGATTGCTTGGTGGTTTTTATTGCCCGAACCCAATAAAAAGTACCCATTCCATGTAAACATCAAAGACACATGCAATAGCCGCGGTCGGGAAGCCGATTTTTACAGTCAACCCCAACCCTTTGTATCATGACAGGCCGAAGCGCACGATTATGTTGTAAAAAGACTGTCGTTAAATTTTTTACGAGTTTTCTCTCTCGTTGTGTCTCCATGTTGTGCGGCAAAATTGAGTGCCCCACCGTTTCTGGTCTGCTTTGTGTGCAGCTATAGGTTACAGCAACATATACTCAAAACACAGCACAATCTGATGAAAACGGGGCGATACAGTCATCGAAATAGTACACTATACACAAGTTTTATGGTCCACAATCCCGTACGTGATTCACTGTTGCTAATTTCGGCGTGAAACGAAAAAACACCCAAATCTAGACCTCTAAATCCCGTGTTCCCTTTTTGTAACAGTGGTGTTGGGCGGGATAACGACTCACAGTGCCGGTACATGACCATGGCTTAATCAGATTGTTGTGGCTTACGTTGTGGCTTGCAACGGGCGCATGCATGCACATGGCAGCAGTTTAGGAGCAGCAGCCGCACAAGCATGCGTTTGACACCCCGCGCACAAGCCGGGACACGCATCACTGCTCATTATAACCACTGACTGACTGACCACTGATGATTAGCAGTTTATGGGTGCCGTTGCTGAATTATGGCATTGTTTAAGCCTGATACCGAATAGTTTTTGTAAATTTAGGAGACAAAACAAGCCCAGTCAGCCCTTCAGTTTATGATTGGGCCACGACAGAGTCAGTTTTGAGTCGTTGTTACCCCTGATTATTCCACAACTGACTGATTGCTCAAAATGTGCGAATTGGCTTGCGGGCGTTGAAACATGGCTCACTATTATGATTGACATGTGTTTGACATTCTGCTGATAACGCTGGTGGAATTTACGAATTTTCCTGGGTTAGAAATGAGCATAATGCACGGGTTACTAATCTGCACCCAATAGATTTGATGGAATTTGAAAGTGACACTGTGCTAAATTCCGCAGTGTCTCATCTACGCAATCGAAATGCGTTGAAGCGCGAAAAACTTGCCCATGAAACGGTTGTCACCAGCAGGGTTATTACGATTTATAATAATTCAATACTTGGTGATTGTGATAACATCGCAACTAAAAATGTCAGATGCAATCCGGTTTCCGCTTGTTTTCGTTTCATTATCGGATGTTAAATTGCAACTTGAAAGGTTTATGAACGAACTCATCAGCCCACAGTCCGCTGCATCACTTCATATCCCAGAAAGTCCCCGAAACCAAATATACAGTAGCTGCCAGCGCCATATCAGCAGCATTTACAATAACAACAACTCAGCCAGCACCAGCAGTGGTGGAGAGAGAATGAAAGGCTTTCACTAATAAATTTTGAAACGCAATCATACACGGCGCTTAGGCACACGACGGAGCGTTAGTAACCGAAAACGAGCAACTATGTACTGCAGTATAATGCATATTGCTCATGTGGCTTACATGCACAGGTAGGGTAGCTGCTAGAAGCCATGTTGTAGCTTACATCCATACCCGTTCCGGCTTGGGGACACTGGGCATCTATCACAACTCACATCATTCTAGTGGTACCTTGACCGAACGCACATTTCCTACCTCCACTTATCATTCTAGCGTACGCACTGGCCACCAGTCAGATGACTAAAGTGCACTTTTGAGGGTCCCACTAGTGTCTGAGGGGCCTGAAGTGGACAAAACGGCACCCAATAGCCAATAAAGCCAGCATTGGCGCTCGATTTGAGCGGTTTTCACCTGCCCTATCATGAACATTATGCCCTCTGAGCTGTAATATATCGGTATCATGCTTTACGTTTTGTACACTCATACTCTGACTGCGGTGTGTGGAGCCAAAAAGTCAGCCAACTATGACTGGAATAAATAAAACAACACAACGTATACAAATATTATGATAGTGGTGTATTGCTGCTGTTGGGCGTTTAGTTTTGGCCTGATTTGGCATTTATACTTTTCCTCCATATCTAATCTCGGTGCGTTTGTGTGCGAAAATTTCCCACATTTGGTAATCAAGCATGGCAAATGTTTTGGAGCAAACCCATGCATCGTTTCCGATAAAAATCATCGAAAAAGCCACGCCAGGCCAAGAAAAAATTGTTCGGGACCAAAAAAACTCACCGTTTAGTATCAGTTGACCATATGGGGTGTCTTTCGAACAACAAACTGTATATTATGACACAGTGCACTGACAAAAAAGTGGCCCACCTTTTTGACGCCATTTTATGACATTTATATATGCCTGAATACAGGGTCGGGAGGTGGAGCAGTTATAGATTTCATATTGCGATTATGCGATTACGCGCCAAAAACAGTGTCCGACCCAAACATGTGTGTGATGCTGGGAGGTTGTCGTTATTATGATGATCAGCGTAAGAGATAAGCATCGAAATTCCGTTTCAATGTATTTTTTCAAGGGAATCCGGGCACAGTTGACATTGTAAATTTGACTAGGGTGCATGGTACCCAACTTGGACCCTATTTCCAAAAAAATAAGACGCGACTATGACTGTCCCTCCCTCCCAGACAAACAGGTGTGAAAGGAGGAGGAGGTATGCGTGGGGCGAAAATTAGACCGAAGCCCTCCAGAGTTGATGGATGTTATTTTGACAGTTGCGATCATCGATTACTATTTGCACATACACAATCCAATTCAGTGATGTTCGTTAGCTGATGATGTTGATGACCATTCACAAACAACAGACAACACCACAAATCCGCCATGTTTGCTTGCTGCTGAACAACACGCAGCTGTGCATCGTGCGGGTCACATCTCCTCTCGCTTAGGAACTACTCATCCCAAACATGTATGGTTGGAAGGAACTTTTTGGGCCACATTGTGGTGGTAAACAGTTGACCAGTGAGCAACTGTCACTTCTCATATTGGTGTGAATCTGCATCAGCACTATTGTCATAAGCTGCCTGCTAAGTACACGCGCTTGTCATACATCAAAATCGAGCCCAATTTGTCCGCGACCAAACGGTCTTCACACAACAGCAGACGCCCAGACACCCACATCAGGACTATTGGGTGCTCTTTGACCAAAGTGTACCTAAAATCAGAAGTAGGACCACACAAACTAGCCATGTAAGCCGGTTCGCTTCAGCGCACAATGAGCAATTCTCACCCCCGCCAAGTCGTTAACCACAACACCTTTCTGAGGCTATATGTATGGTGCTTCTTCGGTTTTTGCCGAAAGGCCCGGCATCTGTGGGTCGCATATTGGTGGAGCGCCTCGGTTCGTATACCAAAAGCACAACAATTGTGTTACGTGTGTTGTTGTGTTGAGGGTTGAAGCTTGGTTTTCATCAAATCTGGGGACAAAGGGTCACCACATTAGCTCGTTTTGCACCAATCCCCCGACCTATTTGTACCTGAGCAGGCCAGTTTACACAGTTGTTAGGTAACGCCCCCGACCCCAAAAGTGTAATTCGATACGATGCACGACCGAAAATGACTAAATGCCCGCGGAACGTGGCTAGGGCTTGTTTGCTTGGTGTAAGCATGGCAACTAAGGGGTTAAATCGAACATGGGACTGAATTTAGAACACATAACGTGACGATCAAAGACATTTGTGTCTCAATACAGCACATCATTCATGAAATCGCCATTAACACGCGAATACAAATCGCAGCCATAGCCATGTCGTGACGCTAATCCCTCCAGCGCTTGGTTTACACGAAATGAGCCGTCCCAAATTGATTATACAACATTCCATACACCAAAGAACCCCTCTTGTTTTAGTCAGGAACTGGACAGAGGGTTCCGGTTCTGGAACTGAGATCTAATAAAAATCCAGCACACACATGCAGATTCGTTATCACTCCTCAGCGTGACATCCTAAATACGCAGTTAGCGATTTATTGTCGTGATCAGCATCACACCACATGCTGTTTGCTGGGATAAAAGGAACTATACCATACCCTCGATTTGGCTATGCCTTGGGGCTAATTTTCAATTTCGATCTGTATATTTCCGTGACGCCATTGATGTCTGGATAACAGCAACAATGTTGCAACAAGTCTGACTTTGCCCCCTACCAAGCCGCGAAAAGTCGGCGTTTTCAATTCTCCCATTCGTATCTTTACGGTTATCAATCATGATATTATGACACCATGAGAATAAAAGTCCTTTCTTGGGTGCGGTGGGTGTGTGTAGACACGGTATTCATTGATG
Organism: Rhynchonema sp. JSB1_4; assembly: GCA_030248065.1. Lineage (NCBI taxonomy): Eukaryota > Metazoa > Nematoda > Chromadorea > Monhysterida > Xyalidae > Rhynchonema > Rhynchonema sp. JSB1_4. The sequence goes on along the minus strand of JASAMV010001702.1, from coordinate 26,164 downwards.
ACCCAAAGTCCGATATTTCCATATTTCAAATATTATAATCCCACCGGCCATGAGCGTTACGATACGAACGTCGGGCCATCTTTCACTCAAAGACTTTGGATTTTGTGTGCGCTACCGGATTATAACTGATCTGTCAGCGCCTTATAGCGCGTGGCAACAAATTTGCTGTTTGATTGATAGCAGCCCTTAGCCGACGTCTGCGGTGGAGGTCCCCCGTGGGGCTCCAAAATAGGTGACATAGAATAAAAATTCGCGTGTCTATATTTTGCGAATTCCGCCATTCAACTTTTTCACGCATGATTCCCCCATTTTTCATCGGAAATGGGTCCGACCACTGAGCTTAAATGGTAAATAGGAAAAGCGGCCCGGACAAATTCACGCACCTATTCATAGCAGTCAACAGTGCGTGCTCTGATGTCGCAAACACGAAATAGTAGACACAGAAAATAAGGGGGTCCTGCTTGAGCGCCCAAAAAGGGCTGCTGGCTTGGTTTTCGTTGTTCTTGACTTGGGGCCGGGAAAGGCTACAATTTTATTTGCCCCGGTCCTGATGCTGAGAGCCAGCAACTGTAGACCTCATTATTTTGTGACAATGCTGCAGCTGCCGTTTTGATCCGGAACCGGAATCAAACAAGTTCCGGTGCCGTGCTCCCTGTTTAGAACCGGAGCTGTTTGTGACCACAAGTAACCGATAAACTGTGTGCCGATTTACACAATAATGTTGCAATGCGCCTCTAATCACCACTCACTCGCTACTCCAATATTGACTATTTATTCAAGTACCGAGAGCACTCATTAGCATTCGCAAGCAGGCGTTCGGGTCTGCGCATTTGGTTGGAGCCATGGGGTGTCCGGTTTTTTATGTGCGTCACGAAAAGGAAATGGACGCTTTTTGTTGGTAGAGGGTGTCGGAAATGCATGTTCCATTGGTATAAATTAACGGGTTTTATTGGGGCTACCATTGGATAGCTTTGTTGCTTCATGTAACACACCGGCCGTGCCTAACTCTCGAACACCTCTGACTTGAGTGTGAAGCTCCTTATTGCGTATCCTTTTGCCTCTTCTTTTCTAATGATGACGGTTTGTGTAAATATGCGCGCATTCACACAAAATGATATATACAGTCAAGTGGGTGTTATGATAGGATGTTCTTGCATGAGTCAAGAAAATCGTCTGGTTGTTAGTGCAATATGTTGAATTGAGGAACAAAATAGAATATCCGGGTTCAGACCAAGAAAAACAAAAAAAGGAAAAAATGTTAAAAACACACCTGTACCAGTCCAATCCTCTATCGTAGTGTCGATCGAAGAAGTGCACTTCTGGCCCCGGCGCTCTGACGATAGGGTTCAATCTGAGAAATTCGAGCAGCGCCCTGGTTCCGGCCTTCTTGACACCGATAATGATCGCTTCGGGCAGCCGATGTTCAAGTTCGGAGCCGGAATCCGTTCCGGTTCCGGTTCCAGTTCCAGTCTGAAGCCGGTTGTCATCGCGCGCGGCGACGAAAAAGTTTGCGAAGAACAGAAATTGAATCGGCAGCGACAGCAGACCGCTCATGTCTGGTAGACGCATGATTCGTTGATGTTTCACGGTTTTGTAATGTGAGCAGCTTACATCGAAACGAGTCGTCGGTCAATAATGTATGCGGGAACACTGCTGCTGAGGCACTGATGTTCGTGAAGATTATTCGCACGAGGGGAAAATTGTAATCTTTCAAATCGACGCGTCACGTGCGTAAACTATTAATCTTTGATACTCCAGCAGTCTTCTTTGACGTTCAAGACAGACACACGCGATGTACGGATTTTTAATTAAAGACTGGAGCCAACACGGTTTGGTCTGGTCATTATAAATGTAGATTTTGGTCTGGTGGTGGAGTTTCGGGATCCCGGAGCCTGCGTTTATTTCACGAAACCATTTTGCGAAATTGCACGCAGTTGCTGAAAACATGGAAGACGGGAGTTAACAGGTTCCATGATCGCATGACTTGGTGCAGTTAACTACTTTGCTTTCCTTCTAACGCTTTGTTTACCATCAACAGGAAATTAATCTGGAGCGCCAACCCAGGAACAAACAGGAGGAATATGAGCCTGAAAAACTTGCCCCAAAAAGATGCAAGATGCGGTCTTGTCTCACGTTTGCTTGCCGTACAAAAATGCTACTGAACAAATAACAATAAAAGCGCAAAAAGCTTTACGTAGGCCTTTACGCGCATGAAAAGTGATTGCTTTAGCTTTATCACCTTGTCCTTACGCCACCAAAAACGGGTGAGCGCATTTTAGTTGAGCTAACGCTTAGCAAACATCAAACAAACTCGCGTTATTATGCATTCACAGGAGCTTATGACATCGTTACGTTAATATTCACACCAAAATGTCGTACTAAACCAAGATCGACTCCTAGTTACTGGGGTGCACCGCATGCATCGCGCACAAAAACTGGGCGGAGTCATTAGCAGCACACAGCCAATCAGCGTGCGAGGATGTGCGTTGAATCATTGAGTTAGGTCAGAACATGAGACTTGATTTTAGCTTGCCTTGAAATTCAGGATGTAATGGGCTGTGGATCACAAATGAACAAATTCAAAGCCTCATTGTTAATTTCGTACCACTCACATGAGTGTGCTTGGAGCGAACTCCACATGGCAACTTGCCGCAGTTTCAACCGAACAAAACATGAAATATTTTAATGAAAGGTTGTTGATGCAACTACAACATGGTACCCAGCAATGAAGCATGACCCAAACCAGGGCCTAAAACTGATTATTTGACAAATCTAAACTGAAGGAACGGAGACAGATTAGTTGTGTGAACGGATTCAACCAGGTTTGCGCTACAACGAAGTCGCTAATTTTGGCATTTTGTGTCAGCGTGATGTTCTAGGGGCCCAACCATGCAGCAAAATCTAGCATTTGGATTCAGATACTCATGAACCTCTCCTAGCTAAAATTGAGGGCATGTGCTGAGCTGAGTGGCTTTATCTCGCGCGCACCAGCAGCCCAAAGTGAGCTAAACGTTTGGAAATTGAAACTGAAGGTTCGCGCAGTGCACCGTTGAGCGTGATACGCAGGTTGTTGGGTGCACACTGATTCAAAAGCCTAAATTTTTACAGAACGCAGTACTCATTAATTCCAACGGTTGCAGATGACGTAAATTGTGCTAATTTTGACGTGAAATGAGCAGGACCTACATAACATGATGCACTGCTATAAGCTGACCGGCTGTTACTAAAATCGTTGCGAGACCAGAATGGCATACAAATTGCATTAGTGAATTCAGTGTGTGTTCCGGAATTCCCAAATGGAAATTCATTCCGTCGGGCCGAAATGGTCAATGAAATCCTAAACCATGGTTCCATTTTTCGAACCTCAAATGATATTGGGTGCCACGGATGTTTTGATGTTTCACAAACGTGCGCACAGCAAGTATAGAACCAGAGAATTTAATTTGACCAGTGCGATCTCAAGGAGTAGAGGAGCGCACCATAACATACAGTAGGTATAATTATAAGCCGACTGACTTTTTCAAAAGCATAGCAACACCGCACTGAAGACGGTTCTAATCGGCGAAAATATGAAAAAACGGAACGAAAAGTTTGCCAGATAAGACATGTTGCATCACGCGGTTATCGTTTGGTAAACAGAAATTAAATTTATGGTTTACATGTCAGCTACATAGAAGGGTTGTATATTTATTCCAATCATAAAAATGTGAAGCAAAAGCAAAGCACAAGGAAACATAGCTCAGAAAAGAACAGAAGGTCCTTTCATTAGAAAATTGAGGTCCTACTCTGCAGGTCTCCGCAACCAAGCTGTATTCCAGGATAATAATAATCTAAAAATTTAGTCCCAAATGTATTCTCACAGACAGACTGGTTCATAAAAATGTTATTTTGAACGCAAAGAGGTCGCGCTAATGAGATTGACTGCTAACCAACACCCCGCGGGTATGAGGATTGAATGAAATTTGAGGCTGACTGTCTTTTCGCTGTTCCTTCCTTCCCTTTCGGTAATTGGTGTGTTTTGACAAAGGTCATGTTCGTGGTTTATTTATTCTCGTTGTGTGGTTTTGGTAATGAGATGAGATCAAGGGAAATTGGATAGTGCGTGAAGATTTTTCACAAACTGTTGAGGGTGGTTGAATCATTGGAGACGGAGATGGCCGAAACTGGTGAGCTTTACATTCACATGAAACAACATATTTCTTCGACCCGTGCAAACTCAATCTATTAGTATCCGATACCAATCAGTGCCTAATCGATGTGGGATCAGAATGTTTATAAATATAGATTATTCATTTCGACTTTACGAATCACACATTGCAATGATGGAAGACATTGGGCCAAACTGCCCGGGGACAGAGACAAAAATACACTCATCGATATATCGCGCTATCATTTTGATCATCCATGGGATATCGGGTACCCAAATTGTTCTTCATATTGTATTTCTACAATCTTGCAACAAACGGTACCTAGAAATCTTAGAGGAATTATTGTTAGAGCCCTGAGCTGCACCCGCATCTTATAATAATATCAATGTCAAGAAAACGGCGATAAAAACACGCGCATAGGAACTAATGTATATAATGAACGGGATATAGCAATTCAGATCACTTTATTGCAGATTGTAATCAGAGCTGCGAGATATTTATGATTTGTGGGAGCGATCAATATATGCCAAAGTGGTTGGGTTTAGGTGATACTTTGATTGCGCAGATAGAGCAGGAGAGATTTTTTCTGCGGCTCAAGAGTGTGCGTACTGTAAAACCGTGGAATCTGCAATAAAAATAATAATTGGGAAAGTGACCTTTCGGGTCGGCAAAGGGTCGACAGAAGACCTCAGCATCCTTGGCAGCGCGTCACAAAGTAAGAATTTATCGTGTCGCGTGAACTTTTGAAACATAAAACGATGGAGGTATACGAAAGGGCAAAAACATAAAGCCATAAACCCATGGTGCAAAAACATACAAACGTGAGGATTAAGTGGACACTAAAAAGCGCGCCTCTGAGGAACCCACTTGACTTGGCTTCTGTTTCACCCGGAGGCGATTTATGTATAAAATGGTCATCCGTATAATTATTGACCCAAAAAGTCGGTGTCAACCTTTGACAAACGTCGGCAAACCTCTAGGCAAGGTGCAAAGAGGGAAACACATCATTAACGCGTTATATATTTCCGATGACTTGACTTGATTACCATCGTGGCGCACAGATTCAGGCTCTTTTATATGGCCGAAAAAGCCAAAAAATGGCTGAAAGGTAACCGGACTGTTTCTTACACACACTTGAGGCTCTGCGGGTGGTCACTCTAGCAAATTGTGACAATTTTTGGGTGCGTTTGGGGAACTGTGGCGTGGAATTCACATGTGCGGTACCCAGAAACAAAAGCACAAGTCTGCAATAATGTGTCTGTGCCCCGCGGCCTCGTTTCTTTGTTCCGAGGTTGGTTCCGGTCTGAGACATTGACCTACAGGGTTGCTCAACTGAATGCAAATCTTTGTATATATCGTTCTTGTTGCTAATTGCAAAACATTGCGTGCAAATTTTCTTTTGTTCGTCCGATAGCGATAAGTCAGTAAGTCAATATGACATCAGAAAAAACGCAACAAAAAAATCAAACAAGTTTCAGGCCGTACTTCAGAACAATACACAACCAGAAGCCTTTTTGGTTGGGTGGGGTGTTCTTTTGTTGCAAGCGCGTCCACAGAGGAGCACCGTATAGCTTATGTCTTTTTGGAACAATAACAATTGTGACATAAAAAAACAATGTATAATCATAATAAACTCATGTCCATTAATTCTTGCCCTTGCGTGCACACACCTGCAGGCACCTTAAACCGAGAGGGTTACTGTAACAGAAAATCTTGTTTTTCGGGTTCTGATTTCCCGAAATATTGAACTATTCGGGCCGCTTCGAGGCCCAATAACAACCCAAATATTGCATTTCCGTTGTTTTTGTATGATTTATTGTGTTATTTTTTATATTATCCCATGGGTCATGACAAGCAGATGCTCCCACGCAGACTGCAACATATTATTATGGGTGCAAAGGTGGTAATTAGTGGATACTGCTTGACACCTCGCACCCATTTGGTGAGCTTGGCTGTAATTTGGAACAACTCGTTGTTTCGTGCTGACCTTCGATAGTGCTTGTGTGATGCGAGGGCTCGACTTTAGCAAGGAATCAAGATACTTTTGCAATTTGTGCTATCCTGAGTAAAAAGGAACGCATGAAAATAATGGTTTTCGAAGATATGTCAGTTTATTTATTCCACATTTATCCCTGCCTAGTAAAACTAATCGTAAATTTGGTATCCATAATTGGGGCAGTTGGGTTTGAGAAAATGAAGGATGTCAAATGAAACTTGTTGCATTGCCAAGTATCATCATCAATGCATAATGATAAATCACATCTCGTGGTTTTCGACTGACCCATGCAACTGGGTACCAAGCGTGAAATGTCAAAGCATGACGCGAGCTTCATGGATGAGCGATAGGTTATACTTCTGAGGTAATGCCTACTACAGAGGATCATCATATGTACTGGTACAGATAATCACACGCCGGTACTGGTGTACTAACTTATGCTGAGATGCGCTACTGGCAATACTTACACCCTGTCCAACTTGGCCGTATGCATTTTGCTGGCAACCTAGCGTGGTTGGCAGCAAGATGGGTTGTGTCCAGTCGTGCGAACTCGTTGTTTCGGTAAGTTGGCGACCAGTTTAAAGTTGGTTGTTCCCTATGAACTGTGAGCAACTTTTACGCTGGTCGAAATTACAGAAACAACTACCAAATCGACATAATTTTGCTGCCAACCCCATCCCGATCAACCACGCGCGGTTGCCAGCAAAGTGCATGACGGCCTTAGTTCTTGATGCCAATTAGGTACACCAAATCAAGTGGGGCATCCGAGATACTGCAGCGGATTGGCACTTTCGTCGCCGTTCATTTCCTTGATGAATTGCACGATGGACGTGTCGTATTGCTCAAAGAATCGTCTTCTGTCATTCGTCAGCACAACGTAATTCTGACAAGTTGGCCACGTGCCCTTTACATCGGCCAAAACGATGATTTTGGTGGTGTTGAATGATAGATTGTTGTTGGATGGGCGTTGTTGTTGGTGAATGGGAACGAATGGATGCGATGCGATGTTGCTGTTTATGGCACATACTGAAACATCGGGTACTGGTGGTTTGTTTCGGGATCATTTTTGGTGTTTGGCAACTTCACACTGTGAACTTCTGGGAGAAGTTCCCAGACCCTTCCGGTAACACTTCGGGGTTACTACAGACGGATTCTGGCTCAATGGCTCTGCAGCAAAAACCTTGAAGACAACTTTATTACGCAATCTTCTGCATGGAACTCGCAGTGTTGTTATCATGCCCAGCATTGGTGACTGGTTGACACCGGCTGACAGTGAAGTCACGGTATAAAAAGGGCCCATTGTTGTTGAGTTTTCGACGCAAATCTTTGACACCTTTGAGTTAAAAACGTCATCTTCATGCTGGTGCCGCTCGAGTTTGACGTCGTGTGTTGGTCAGTCAAGTGTGTCAACGATGTGTGTCAACCACTCTACGGTGGTATCATCCCGAGGTGCAGGTCAGTTAGTGCCCACAGTCCAATGGGGCATGGTATGATAACAAGAAAATCCTGTCCAGCAGAAAACATACACTCACAATCGAGCGTATAATCGTCCGTTGGGAATTGCATTCGATAAATACCCCTTTGATCGGTGACCCTTGTGAGAATGGTGGACAGTGAGCGTAATGGTGCTGACACGTGGCCACGACGAAAGGATATGATGGACGCATGGGATTGGGCTCGGTCGGTTGGGTGCAGTTGTTGTGGGCCGACTGCAAGGATGGAAAGAGATTTGAAAGTTGTGTATAACCACAAGCTTGCGCTTTGTAATCGCATTTTTGCTTTGCGGTTTTTATGCTCTTTAGTTACCGATAAGCTGTTTTGTTCGGCCAAAAATGTTTCACTTATACTCTGACAATTCTTTTGGGAGAAACTTTTCAAACGCGTTGCCTGATCCGTAAAGCGCATGATGCGTGCACTGGCTATAGCGGTCACGTGACTGCTGCAGCCAGTGCACGCATAATGCGCTTTACGGATCAGGCAACGCGGTTGAAATGTTTCTCCCAAAAGAATTGTCAGAGTATAGCTGCTATAACACCGTGCTTCTTTCATTTCGATCGCTTTCACTTACTGGCGTTTCAAAAGACAAAACAAAAATAGCCCTACATCCCATGCGTGCTGAGCTCAACCCCACCTGTTGGCTAATTCTATTGTCGTCTACGGATCTGCGCTAACGCAGCTGGGCAACAGCGGTCTGGTGGAATGCACGTGGTTTGCGTGCAAATATTTCGCGACGAACGGCAGCCCCAAGTGAGGGTGAAGAATTGCATACAGGGTGTCATAACACACTTGACACGACGAATGCGTTCATAACAACCGCTATATTGCTACGTTGAAATATGCGCACATGCGTAGACTGCATTAGAATAAGCCCACTCGCCCCTTACTCACCCTGCAACATCGGACACACAGGCATTCTCACAGCATTCGTGATTTTCTGCACCAAATTCGCGTTTAGCTCCAGCTGCGTGTCGATGTCGTGAGATTCGTAGAGACGCGCGTAAATATCGGACATGGCCGGGAAACGGGCTTTGACGAAATTGTCGCTCGCGTACACCATGTACCTGCAAATGGTTCCCACTGCTCTACAATATTTTGGTAAGTGAGTGACAGTCAAAAAAGCACAGCCGAGTCCCAATCATGTTCATGCACAATTTTGTGTCTACACTGTAATGTATTGTACATATACTTCTGTAACATCAAAATTAAGAGAACATTTCAAAGAACAGAAAATCTTAACGCACCAAGTGCCGGACAGAGACCAGGAGTCCAGCTTCTGACAGGGAGGGCAAGAATCGAGCACTCGATCAAACGGATGCGGCAGACGGATATAGAACTGATTGGCTGGCTCTGTCAAAATGAGTGACTTTTTAGATTGACGACGTTTCTTCAAAAGGAGACACTTCCAGTTTCGCGGACTACCGGAAATTTTTTTATCCCAAAAAACATTTTTTACTCTCTTCAAGGAGGCATCGTTGCAGATATCGGAATGTGTCTGTAAAATAATTTTCAAGCGTGTTCAGATGATCTTGACTGGATCAATTCCGTTCTTTTTCGCTCATAGATTCTCGAAATTTCCATTTAACTAACCAAAAGACGGAGTTGGTGGCGCATTAATCGGATAGATCGGTGTTACGCCATGCACGTCTGGTACGGCCACGTTTGGCACCAAATTATCAACCACATTTTTGGTCGCCAATTGTATCGTGTTGAATAGTGCACCAAGAAAGCCGTTATCATGCCCATAGCCGTGCGTTTGTCTGGCTGGAAGCACACGCCTACGGGTGGAGGGTTGACCAATGCTTGTGTCCCAAACCAAGAGCACTTGGAGCAATGGGATTAGCAGGAAACGGCGAATAAAATTGCGGTACATGATTAGGGCGGATGGTAGATGCTGGTGGACATTTTTGGGAATAAATGTTCGTAATAATTTTTGTCTGAAATGACGCGATTAGTTATGCTGAGTTACAAACATCAGAGCCCAGATTTTTATCGAGTGGCTGGTGTTTCAAAAGTGACTATCGTTCCCCGATCATCGACAATAATTTCGATACTGAACTCATAGATCGAGCTAAAACTTCTAACCACAAAACTTTATAGCTTTCAGTACAAAAGTTTGATAAAAAGCCTTTGACAAGTTCATAAAATTGCATACAAGCGGTCAAACAAAAGATAACATAGACATAATCACGACACGAACAACAATGGATGATACTAAACGCAAACAATGCTGCATGGGCTGGACATAGCCGGAAGCAAAGAGTGTTTGGGGGAGGGGACCACACGCATCAAGCTAAAAATGTTGTGTGTTGTTTGCTTTTGTGACGAAACACATGACCAGTGACTCATCATTTAGATAGCTGAATATTGGGCGAATAATAAAAATTTGGCAGGTTTCAGACATCAGTACTCAACAATAATGTCCGACATCATGCTCGATACCTTTGGTAACACCGATACCCCACAAGTCGATTGTAAGTTGATCTGACCATCTCAAATGCACTACGCGCGTGATTTTGCGTCACACGGACAGGCAAGTGATAAAATGTTCAAAACTGCATTTTGTGTATCGCTATGGACTTCCGTCCATACATTGTGCTGCAATGAAATGAAACGTGCTGAAGTGCAACGCTGTTGGTGCACCATGGTGATGCTGACACACAACAGCTGTGAGTTCAGTGGGAAAAGAGCCTGTGCAAAAATGAGCATTTTTGAATTTTGGAAAATCCGCGCATCAAGCCTCATCGCAACGGGAAACCAGTTTGCACACACCGATGCATCATGCAGCCACGGCACAGGTGTTTTGCATGCAACGCTATTATTGTTATCCTTCATTTGTTGAGTACACAAAATAAAACATCAGCCAGTGGGCCTAAGCTGCTATTTTTCATACCCAATATTGACTTTCTGCTATGATTGTTCACATATTCAGATTTAACTCACCGAAAACTCAAACCGGTTTTTGATCACGGTGGGAGATCCATGAGCTTACATACTGGATTGAGTGGATTGATTTTTTTGGAAGAAGCGTCGTAAACAATTATTTATTTCGTGAGTAAATATTTATGGCGCAAGGGCGTGAAGTGGTATGGCATTCAAATCATAACAATAGGTGCAACACAGGGGGCAGATACATATGCGCAAATATCTAACAATTCATAAAAATTCCACAGTTTGGTTATTGTTTGACTCAAAAACGTGGTGAAAGTTTGTCATCAAACTGCAATTTAACCCAAAAACAAATAAAGCGTATACCAAAGCGATTTTGGCCAAAAATGCTGCTGTTTAGATTGACGCTCTTTCTCTGCTACTTGAAGTGGAGCGCAATTTCAGGTGGACTTACTTATAAGAAACAAAGGAGTATCTTTCAAGATCAAGATTTTGCCTGAATTTCAGGTTCAACCGAGTTGAAGTGTGCCTACCAAGCCCGACACGGCAGCGTGTTGTGCAACTGCGTGCACTGGCGAACGGGCCGATTAATGTCTGACTCTTTCCCGATATCGCAAGCCGCTAATTACAATTATTGCAATCCAAGTTTGAGTACCACGAGCTTTGACGAACTTTAACCGACCTTTACGCCCAACTGACCTTTACACCGCTTCGAAAATTTCACCCTTTTCATATTGCGTTTTGCCCCAGTTCACTTCTCAGAGTTTCGAATACTGGTATGCAAAAGCCATAGAACAACACAACCCAAGCAGTTACAGAAGGCCACCCATGGGAGTCCGGGTAGCTTTGGGTATGCTAAGGGGTCTTCGGGGGGGGGGACGGCACGGGCGCGGCGCTGTAGCCGGGCCGTAGGCACGGGTCCCGTCTAGTATACTGTAAATATTCATTGTGCGCTTATATGCTTGGTACCAGTACAGATTTTCTTCAGAATACAAGATCCGTCTGTCGAAATGTCAACAAATGCGCGTGGATGTCAAAGCCCTGATGCATGAAGAGAAAAAGAAGCCGTACAAACAGAGGACTAGTGAATTCGATCCGTTTTTGCCGAAATGCAGATGGAACGGTCGGTAGTGTGTTTGGCGCTGTTCTGTTCAGCTAGTAATTTGTAGTTCAGAATGTTAGTACCCTGCGTATCAAAGAAGTTTGTTTTCTGGTTCGTGATTGTGACAGACAAGGGAAAATTACATGAAAATCTGGCAGCAGTATTTGGAGCATACCACGACGTGGCACTAATATTGCAAGTTCTCGGCATCAAAGAGGTGGGATCGCAGGGCGGCCATATTTATATTGGCGCTTTCCACTTTCAGTCTTCGTTTGATTTACATCCCCAAAGTGTTGTGTTTGTTGTGAGGACCTCAGTGGAAAACTTCGATTCTCTGCCATCAACCAGCCTACCCCATTCTTTCCATCGCAACCCCTCCCCCGACATTTGCAGGTGATTTCGAACGTAAACAATGTCATTGCAACAACGCAATGCAACAATACTGCGATTGTTACTGCGCCGATCCCCATACGGGTGAGACGATTAGACAATTGGTGAGCCATCATTGCACCGAACTCGCTGATGTTCCACGATGGAATATTACGATGTGGATTCAGGTGAAAGAATTTTAAAACACTTTTAGAACTAATATAAATGTAAACAAAATATGATGCAGAAACAGAAACGGTGCACTGAGCATATGAAGAAGATTAGCGAAGATTCGGCCGGTGTTTGGTGTTGATTCTTGAATCATTGATTATGATATTGATTGATTTCGAGATTTTTTTTACTCGTGTGCCGATCATTCCAATTGTTGTTGGTTTGTTTCTTAGTTGAATATTGATCAAATACAATAAACATTTATTACTCGTTTTGACTTTGATAAATTGGCGCTTCTCATCCAGCACGAGAAAGGCATTTCATATCCTTTCATTCCATACCCTTTTTCTCACTGACCGATCACAGCTTTCACTAACCAACATAAGTATTCAAAATCATCACCATGATCAGATCAATTACTGACTATCTGCTGATTCTGCTTATGACGCACAGCTGCATCATAGAAAACGGTTTCTTCAGTTATTTATTTTATGCGATCATTTTAGTTTCATTAACAAGCAATATCAATAAACAGACCATATTGCAGCAACATCACTGCTGTGCTACGACTGCACCAAAATTCGACCCAAGTCCGAGATATGCACCGAAACGGAGGATTGTGGCGATACATGCATGAAAATAACTGCCAAACCGAGAGGACCCCATGCTTGTTTGTTTAGAATATTAGTGCAACGCGCATAAGCACACACTGACAGTTCATGCATTCGAATAGTTTTAGCCATAAATAATCTTTTTTAGTCCCTGGCGAGCCGAGTGTGTTCAAGGCGTGTGCACAGTCGGGGAGACAAGGCCCGTTGGATGGATGCACTCAGGACAAAAGTGATATCGACGATTTTGTGAACTTGGTGCGTCACTGTCATGTACATATCGCGCAAATAAAACCGGGCCGTGTTTGTTTTTTTTGGGTCACACGGCCATCTGGTGCAATCGCTTCGCACTGATGATGACCTGGTGTACCATCGGACCGTGAAAATGGGGTGCACAAAAGCGGTGCACAATTACCATAAGCGTTTCTTCAGGATTTTCTAAATTACAAGCATTGTATTATGTCGCAGGCCAACGACAAAACCCATCTATCAGCGTTGAATCATCTGCTGAACTCCACAGATTTCCAGTTGTGCACGTGCTTTGTCAAACAATGCAATTCTGCTATCAGGCCATTCCATCGAAATACAATCACTGCTTATTTATTTGCCAATCTTATGCATATTGCTTTGGCTTTAATCTCGCTAGATTGATGTTAAATTTAAAATCATGTTACACTGCTTGATCTAATTATCAAACTAAAAAGATCAACTGAAAAAAGCGCACTGATCCGCATATTGCAATAGCGGCTTCGTTTTTGCTCTTGGATGACCTTTTGCTGCTTTTTCATGCGAATAGTCAGAAACCGTAGGTGCCGTGCCGGACGGTGCCCAGACACGGACTGTTCTGTAAAAATAGATACTGTGATTACTTGCGGTCGTCATGGCAGTGCTAGGCTTATTCCAATGTCGTCGAATTTCGTGCACATGCAGGCGCAGTGCCACGCTATATACAGTACCAGCTGCAATTCCAGGCGATCCTGAGGCGGCGCAGGCTCAGCCTGCAGGCGCCTGCAGGCCCGGCGGAGGCGGGTGCAGGCTGGGCGGCGGCGCCTGCAGGCTCCGCTGGTTTCTTTTCTTAACTGTGCAGGCCAGTCTTTTAGGCCAGTTTGGGCTCTTGCTCTTTCTGTTAGGTTTTGTTAAAATGGTAGGGACTTTTAAGTTTTCCCCACGCGCACTACGGGGAATGAGGCATACTGTATGTCGCATCGCACTACCGTGCGAGCTCCGACTGAAAGAAAGCTAAAAAAAGTTTTTGGTTCTATATTTGAGCAAAATCAGGCGCTATTTCGTCTTCGAACCTGGAATAGTAAGTAAACAAAGAAATATAATTAACTGCTGCTACAGGTATACATAAACCATTCTCAGAAACAAACGATAATGAAATCAGTGACACTTCCATTTTTTATGGCCGGCGTGTCGGTCTTTATGTATACACTTTACTTATAGTTGCATAACTGACAGGCACAAGAGAAATCTTTGCCCAAAAACCATCTCCGCCTCGACCAATAGAGGCGGATTTAGCAGGCGCACGTTCATCGCGGTTGGGCTGCATTTATGTAAGGGCGCGCCCATGTAGGCCAAGGCCAGGGCCGGGGCCGGGGCCATGAAAAATAATGTATGTCCGAGAGACCCCGGCCCCGGCCCCGGCCCTGGTCTATGTACATGGGCGCACCGACAGGGCGACTTGACTGCTTGATTTTTTGGAGTGTTTCGTTTATCGTTTATCACACATGGCGTTTCGTGCAATGCTTAACATCTCGTTCAACAGAGAAACGTGAGTATAAAGCGCTGAAAATATCTTAGATTGAATGCCCTGTATTTTGCACAGGCCTGCCTCAAACTTCTTTCATTTTTTCTCCTCCGGTAAAAATGTGTGGGCTCCGTGAAACATCACAAAGCAACGACTTGATAATCCATTTTTTAAATCTGGGTTTCTGATACATAGTCTTCATTAGTTTCTAAAAAATGGCCGCCAACAAACGCAATCAGCAATCAATTGTAGAGTCACTTTAAAGCATGGCTGAAAGAATAGAAGCCCAGGGCTTCTATTAGAATAAATTATCGTGTATATATGTACATAAGTGTGTAAGTACAAAATGCAGATCAGGTGCGATTGCGGGGTCTACGTCTAGGGTAGATGTACTGTATGTTCGTCTTGCTTCGACAACAGTTGGATTAGCCCGCCTTGAGCTAATTCTGTCAACTTTGCACAATCCCAACTTTCAATTAAGGGAATGAAGAATGAATGCTGACCTTTACCTAGCTTCAGTCAAATAGAGACCATGACGTGAACAGTACCGAGTATAGTCCACTTTGGTCCACAGGGACATAAATAGGAAGCCCACCTTTCCCTCGATATTCAAGAACCGGAGTTTTCCACATGGAACTCTCCACGAATTGAGCCCTCCGGCAACATTAGGAAACAATTTGGTGCAAACGCTTTTCAATAATTTATCTAATAAGCAAAAGTTGTTGCCAAAATGTTTTGCTCCTAAAGTTCAAACAGTGTAATCGTCTTTATAGGGACATGATCGGGGACACTGAATTTTCTGTCACTACAAAGAATATCCACTATCTAGGGTGGCAATCAGGAGGTTAATTACAGACTATGATCGCGTCCCGTAAACAGGATCTGTGGATATGTTAGCTACCGAAGATGTACATATGACGTACATACATGCTTGTGTGTCACGCGTCACTGAGTCCAGACGCAGTACATACGTCACTACGCTTCAAATTCTCTCTTTTCAGATTCAGACGTGGCCATTAGTTTATTCACTAAAATTAAAACAAAACAACAACACTGGCGCGATGTTGACACAACTCTGCTTGGTGACCATTGGAGCCTTGATTGCGCAAACCGTGCACTCCAATCCACTTGTTGATCGACGATCAGGTAAAATATTTTTGTTTAAAAAATTTGACTTATTTTGGTTACTATATTCATCATTTTGGTAAAGTCGTTATAGACAGACAGCAAAACCGTTTTCATGCGAAAGTCGAAACCACCTTGAAATATCCTCAATTCACAAAAAACGTTTCGTGATCAACAAGGACCCGATACTGAACTTTTGTTTGCAGCAGGAGTCCAGACGGATCAAGAAATGGCAGAGTATTTTGAGGCGTTTGTGGCACAAATCCTCAAACACTGCGATCTGATCAGAAGGGTGATGCCGCGTGATAATCTGTATCGATTGATTTGTGAGAAACGCATCAACAGTCCTGGCAGGGGCTAGAAGCATTGTTTGGAGATTAAAACCAAAGGGCTATAATAACCTTCATCTTGGAAATTGTGATCAGGAAATGTACCGTTTCATGCATACATTCATTAACTTGAATGCTTTAAATGATGAATTTCCGCAGACGCGTGCTGAGTAAAGGAGTAAGTAAAGGATTGAACTTAAATACAGGTTTTGCTGACTGTAATAAAATATAGACTGCGTCTTGCTTATTTATATATGTTCTTATTCCGAATGAAGAAGTTGATCTCAGTTCAAGAGCAATTTTCAAGTGAATGGGTATAAGGTCTCGCGTTACGCTTGACTTGTTTGCAGTAAAACATTGCTGTTGAAAGCTCTTGTCTTGCCTTTGTCGGCCACCAATGGCCCTATTCTCTAAGGCGTCACCGCCGCCAATCAGTGTACTGGTACATCGCCCGCATTCCACCTCAGTGCGTAAGTTTCGTTTTCGTCTCAAAACGTGCGTGCGCTGAACAACGTTGCTATTCGCGTTAGGACACAAGAAATTGAGGTCAACCAGCTGGGCCCGCCAGAGGTTGTCATCATCGCGTTCGGAGGCCCGCAACCGTCCCAGGTGGCGGTCACGTTTCCGAGGATTTGGGCCGATTAATCAAAACTGCAAGAAAAGCGTTGAACCTCAATAATTCCGCAACACAATATGTGTACGATGACGATTTACGGACGCAACACCAGTTAACCTTAGCGTTGCACATAATGGCATAGGGAATATAGGGCATATAAAATCTGCTCAACAATTTGCCCGGGCACACAACAATCATGAACTTTCTGTAGGTAAACACCTGCGAGGACGGCGCGACAATGAAACTCGCATTTTCTTGACATTTGAAGTGTTCGAGAGTAATGATACTAATATCATTGTCACTGTCTGTCTCTCTGTCTGTCTTTTACTTCGGGTATAACCACAGCAGGTATATGAGCACAACATCAATACAATAACTGAATGCGGTTTGCACAGCCTAAAAGCAAAAAGTTGTCAGTACTGTGGTGATATAGAATTAAGATTGTCCAGTAATGCTGTTATATACGGTACGTATGTATGTACATGCACAGATCAGAAAATTTGTACCTGATTATAACTATGAATATGTATGCAATTAATAATGATAATGCTTTGATGATGTGGTAGTTCATGTTTGCATGTGAGTTATTCTTAATTATTTAGTTATTAATTTAGTCTCGTTAGTTGTTTCACTATGCTGTCCCAGTAACGTTAAGAGATAAACCGTACGAAACGTAGAGGTGGTGCACATGTTTTTCTACGTTGCATCCTTTCGGCGAGACGTAGGGTTGGACAAGACGTAGAATTCAAGCGGTAGTATGGTTCGCTGGTCAAGACGTAAAGTTCAGCAAATTGTGTGTCTACTGACGCATGAAACTGCCACGCAGGAAGTGGTGACGCAGAGAGACATTTTTTGGGCCCGAATGACCTGATATTCGGTCAACTTACAGTTGTATCAGGGAGGTTTTTCTGCAAATGGAGGGTAAGGCAGTGTAATAACCACGAAGTTTGAGCTCAACTTGTGCACTTATGTAGGGCATTTGTTTACCTTTTTATCGGTACTGCTACTCAACTTGAAACCGATGTATTTGTTATCAGCGCGTGACTTTGAGTATACGTAGATGATGTGCTATGTATGTGTTGGGAACGGAGTAACTTTGACGTCTGTTATTCAACACGACGGTCTCTGCGTGCGCAACCGTGCGTCATTCGGATCACTGGGCTAAGTGCAGTAAACATTATTGATTCTGGTAGATGTTTTCAAGATCTACAATTTGCGACAAACCACATCGTCATATCACCTGAATCGAGAGAGACGTGAATGATTCACCGTGTCGGTCGTCACCGGCTGCCGAGGGCCTTCTGGCGTATCGCAGTTTGCGGCACGGTTTTACCAAGATGGATGAGTATGTTCATATCTAATCATACTGCCAACACCTTCCTGCCATTAAATTCCTTTCAAGATTTTTAATTGAAGCATCTTTCTTTTCTGTGTCGATGTGAATTTGTTGCTGCGTTCTTGGGTGGTTTGAATTTGGCACTTTAGTTCGGTAGAGGTGCAAAAGCTAGTTGTTTGTCTCCAGTTAATCTTCACTCAGTCGAACACCACGATTATGGGCCTCCGAAGCTCGTTCGCAAGAAGGTGGTATCGACGCAAAAATGATGTGTCATTTGCAAGACTATAAAAGTAAGTTTGTCACTGTTAACTTCAGCGTGGAAAATGACGCCCATCGATACCAAGCTCGACATGTTTATGTATATAGGATCAAAGTTATATTTCTAAATCTACGTCATCTACAGTAATCCTGTGATAATCTCTACACTAATCCCTTTTGGTCCTTAGCGCCATAACGAGGAAAGCCGACCTTTACCACGCTAAGAACCGGAGTTTTCCATAAGTAGAACCCCATCCCCGAATTGAGCCCTCCGGGGCTCTATTCAGTAACAATCGGAAACAATTTGGGGCAAACGTTTTTCAAAATTTTACCAACTAAGCAAACAGTCTGCCACGTTTAAGCAAGCATGATCAGGACACGGAATTTTCTGTCACTATAAAGAAAGTCTACCATCACATGGGGCAGCATGATCGCGTTGCAAGAGATGTCCACTATATGTAGACGGCTATACTAGAAGGTCATTGCGTTGACGTAAACAGGTACTGTGAATGTGGGCTACCGAAGGTGTATGACGTATTGTTAGCGTGTTGGTTCACGTGACACTGACACGCACAGTACACACCACGCTTCAAATTCTCTCTATTCAGGTTCAGACGCCTTGATTGGTTTATTGACAAGAATTAAAACAAAACAACAAAGCTGGTACTGGCGCTATGTTGGCACAACTCTGCTTGGTGACCATCGGGGCATTGATTGCTCAAACTGTGCACTCCAATCCACTTGTTGATCGACGATCAGGCAGTATGGCCAAGAAAATTTGTTTAACATTTTACTTATTTGGGTTACTACATTTGTCATTTTGGTAAAGTCGCTATAGACAGACAGCGAAACCATTTTCATGCGAAAGTCGAAACCACCTTGAAATATCCTCAATTCACTCAAAAAACGTTTGTGATCAACAAGGACCCGATACTGAACTTTTGTTTGCAGCAGGCGTCCAGACGGATGAAGAAATGGCAGAGTATTTTGACGCGTTTGTGGCACAAATCCTCAAACACTGCGATCTGATCAGAAGGGTGATGCCACGTGATAATCTGTATCGATTGATTTGCGAGAAACGCATCAACAGTCCTGGCAGGGGCTAGAAACATTGTTTGGTGATTAAAACCAAAGGGCCAATATTGTGATCAGAAAATGTATAATAACGTTATAGTCTGTTGATTATATTTCGACAGCCCCATTCAGCGATGTTTGGAGCGGGCTGGGTCGACGCCATTCTAAATGAATGTTTCAGGCATTGCCAACTGATTCGCAGAGCCATTGAACATTGTTGGTGCTGTGCGATGACGGGCCACGTGTTTTTGCGCCACACGGAAAGCAATGTTCAATCGGTCTTTTGCCTGAGTTAGCAATGTTTGAAACATTCATTTAGAATGGCGTCGACCCAGCCCGCTCCAAACATCGCTGAATGGGGCTTATACACTATGTCGAAATATAATCAAGAGACTATACATTCATACATGCTTTATTTGAATGTGCGTAGACGCGTGCTGTGTGTGAATTTGCGTAGACGTGTGGACTGGAAGTCTGCTAGCCAGCGCAACGTGTAGCGCGTGGCGTGCACAGCAGTGTGTGTCTGGACGGTTGCATGGGTATAAGTGCAACTTTGAGCCGCAGCCAGACCGCGTTCCCGTAGCTCAGTTGGTAGAGCAACTGGCCGTCCAGGCCTGGTGGCAGGAGGTCGGAGGTTCGAGTCCTTCCGGGAGCATACGTTTGGTGTGGCGGCTCAGAGTTCACAATAGAAGTTAAATGCATGGTTTCCAGACTGTACATAGTATAGATGGCGTCTAGCTAAAAGGTTTTTAGTCCGAATGAAGACGTCGATCTTAGTTCGAGAACGATCTTCAAGTAAATAGGTATGAGCACTCGCTTTGCCTGACTTGTTCGCAATAAAATATTGCTGTTGAAAGAGTTTGTCTTGTCTTTGTCAGCCACTGGCCCATATGCTCTCGAAAGCGCGACCGCCACAGTGTACTTGCTTGATAATCACACGTTCTCTTCCTCGGTGCGTAAATTTGCTTATTGCCATAGCGTGCGTGCGTTGAACGACGTTGCTGTTCGCATTAGCACACAAGAAATTCAGGTCAGCCAGCTGGGCCTGAAGTTGTCATCATCGCGTTTGGAGGCGCAACCATCCCGCGATGGCGGTTACATTTCCGAGAACTTAGGCCACGTAATTAAATATGCAAGGAAAATGTCGAACCGCAATAATTCCGCAACACAGTATGTGTACGATGAAGACCTTGTTTACTGCAAACCCCCGGGGACGGCGCGACAGTGAAACTCGAACTTTTGACGTTTGAAGATGTGAGAGAGTAAAAATCTTACGATATTTGGCCTTCTTTTTCCTTCTTGTGACTTCTTGGAACCAGAACGGCACCCCCTAAACGGACTGAGAAACGGGCGAATGTTACGCTGTGAAAAATAGAAATCCCGAGGATCAAAGGTTCCGAAAAATGAAACAAAGAAAAAAAACAAAGCTTAATGTGCAAAAAAGCATACAGATGCAGTAGGAGACCATGATTTGGGCACTGGATCTGTTGAGGCTCAGCGTCGTGAAGTTCTCGTTTGGTCATGTCTTCTTGGCTGGCAGCCTAATCCCAAACCAGCATGAAAGCCTGAGCCGCTGTATTTTTGTGGATATTTCCTTCACGTGGAAAGATTTTCCTGGCTGGCAACCTAGCTGTCTTTTGGGCTCTTTTCCTGGTAGACCAGTGGTAAGCACTCCCAATTTCCACATGTCAACATTATCGCCCCTGCTGACTGCATAGCCCTCGACGGGCGAGACAACAACCACGCTCAAAATTAAAACCAGGGAAATACCAATAATGTTCTTTTTTTTGTGATTATCTTTTGTTAATTTTGAATGAAAATGTTGTGCTACAGCATGTATACAGCACATGGAGGGAGTTCCCCTCGGGTTAAACTCGGAGCCAGTGTGACGTGGGGGAAGCAAAACTTTCGTCGCTTCCGAGAAATCGCCACCGTTTAGATCTTTTTGAGGTACATACTGTATGTAATTGCGTCGTTTTCATCTTCGGTGCGTTTGAGAATATAACTGTTTTCTCACACATATGCATCAAAACACGTTTTATTGCTTTAGGCATGTGTACAACATTTTCTGAAAACAGATATCGTCACATTGCCATAAATTATACAAATGTACAAAAATATTAAGGCTTGGAGACCGGTGATCACTGCAAACACCCAGGAAGCAAGCAATTAAGCAGAATTTTGGAAAGGTTTCGTTCCAAAGACCTGTTCCCATGTGGTTTTCCAGTTCTTCTCTTGTTGTTCGACAATTTTGGCTTGTTCGCTTGGGCTCGCGTTGCGCGCACCACGCGGTGGCACTAAAAATTCGGAGGTTTTAAAACGATTACTTTCAAGCAAATAACACGAGATGGTTCATAAAACAACGGTGCTGCATTACAGCGACACTCACAATAAGAGTAGACCCGGCGAAAGAACTCGGCCAATTTGTACATGTCAACGCCATCGGGTCTGCCGACTGCATAGCCGTTGATCGGTAAGACAACCACCACGCTCAGAATCAAAAGCACAAACGGGAAATTATTGGTCATTTTCTCGTTTGAATTGTTGTTAGCTTCGCGCTACCAAAGTTCCACGAGTAGAATTTCGTTTAAAGCAGTTGAACTAAAAATCGGCGTTTTTGAGAAATGGCGCAATCAACTTCCTCGACAGCCCTTTTAAACGTTTCTGAATTGATTTTTAATTAGGCCATGACATTTAAAGCATTATACAGTGTAATGAATCATGTTTCCTCCTTTTTTGATTAGGATTGATTATTAACAACAATGAGTGGCTAATTATTAAATGCCAAACATGCTTCAAAGGGCAAGTTAACGTACATTAAAGCCGGTTGACTGCTTTATGTACACCCACCATGTTTTAGTGCTAGCAATTGAAGCATAGTTTGTCACATCTACATCCCTGCAAATTTTCCAGGAAGATTTTTGTTTGCTACGGATACGTCTCATTATAACATAAAGGAGCTATTCGGGGGTGTGCTAATCGGAGAGCGTGAAGCACCTCTTGATCATCAGAAACATCTTTCAAAGTCGGCTGATAGGTTAAGGGTTGAAACAAGTCAGTCAAAAACAACAAATTAGCTCCGTCTGAATAAATTTGCTTCAGCACAAGCGCATGTGAGTTGCAAAGTTGTGACGAGACGGGCAAGAATTTGTGACTGCTCAACCTTCAAAAATTGTTGCGTGGTCGAAAACAGAAATGAAGCAGTAGTCGAAAAAACGAACTTGTGAGTCAACCGCACTCAACACACAACACCAAAAGCGTGTCAAAAAGTTTGTGTGAAAACACCTCAAATGCGTCGAATGCAAACTGAACCTTACGTTAGCTTGGGGGTGCTGGTTTAGCTCGTTCGCCAAATTGCACATTTTGCAATGCGTGCACCAAACTGAGCACAAGGGCGTAGGACATGCAAACAACACAGCAAACACACAAAGTTCGAGTAAACTGACGAACACCCATTTCAGTAGAATACAGATGCACCGGCACACTGCGTTTTTCACTGTATTCCATTCTTAAGTACTGATTTGTTCCATAAGTACTTAATTCGCTATAGTCATAATTCGTTATAGTCAAACTGTTTCTCGTGTCCCATTGATATGACTATATCGAATGGTTGTGTGGGCTTGCTAGAGTATCACGCGTGATCCTCTTGTATTTATTATTCATTCTGGAATTTGACACGGATAAACCTTAGTGGTTTAAATGGTGGACATGCGGGGTAAAAAAGTGTAAAAAAGAAGAGAGAAAAGTTATTTTGAGCTCTGGTTTCGGTTGTATTTAGGCTGATTTTAAGCATAGAAAGGAAGTGATAAAGGGATTTCTGGTGCTTTCCGCCAATTTTCTTCTGTATTTATACCCCAAATTTCTTTCCATAGGCTCCCTTGGCGGGGGAGGAGTAAGAGTATCAAGCGTGATCCTGTTGTATTTATCATTCATTCTGGCATTTGATACAGATATAAAGTGCGATATAAACCTTAGTGGTTTAATTCTAGGGGCAATGTGCGTTTATGGGCAGGGCACAGGGCTTCCAAAGTTTGTAAGCTATGACGTTCACCTTGATGGAGGGCACATGGAATGAAGTGAACATAGCGTTCACATGCTAATCCTCAATTGTTGCAAGATTCTGCTTTATGTTTGCATGAAGGGTGTACCCATTAGACAAAAGCCCAATCCAAGTTTGAGTTTTTTAAACCCATGTTAACAGCACACCATCGGCCCTTACTGCTGGTTCCCCCTGGGACGTTAAGACATGAGGTATTGTCGCAGAGCGAGGTACAGAGACATGAGGTATTGATACATGATGAGGTACTGCACAGCATGAGGTTTCGTCTTCCCAGTCACCTCAGCTGCTCGTGGCGTTTTAATCTTTTTATTTTCAAAAATATCGTTGACGACAAATAGCAAACAGACAACTAAATATACAATCGTTTTTGAGTTGAAGAAACTTTTTCAGCAATTATTGTAAACAAATGTGTGCTCAGTGAAGAAAACACAGAAACTGAACGATTGAGTAATATAATTAATCAATTAATTATTGACAATGAAGTTGAATCGCTGAATCGTTACACAACCACGCTAGTTTCATGGCAAATACGTGTTTAAGCTGTACGATCATGAAGAATTTTAGAAAGGTTTCGCACCGAAGACTTGTTTCCAGATAATCTGCCAGTTCTTCTCCTGCTGTTCGATAATTTTGTCCTGTTCGGTCAGACTCGCGACCCGCGCATCACGCGGTGGCCCTAAAAATTGATGGCTTTGTGATTTGTTTCCATGGAGAAAACAAAGGATACAACTGCTAACAAAAATGTGCTTTACTTTACAGCAACTCACTATAAGAGTAGACTCGCCGAAAGAACTTGGCCAATTTGTACATGTCAACATCGGGTCTACCGACTGCATAGCCTCCGAACGGTAAGACAACCATCACGCTCAGAATCAAAAGCACCACTGGGAAATTATTGGTCATTTTTTTCGCTTAAATCGTTGTTGACGTTGCGCTACACAAGTCCTTCCTACAAGAAGAATTCCGTTCAGAATGGGACTCCGGTTGAGCGAAAACCGACTCAGTGTTTGCGAGAAATGGCTTAGTTCCTTATCCAGACGGCCCTTTTTTCGAATTAATTAGGCCACAGCCTTCGTCACATGTTTTCTGTCAAAACAAAACCTGACACTGATGACGACAGATGCTCAGGTACGTGCTATTTTGGGACGAAAAGCCTCATTAAGTAACAGTGTCAACGGCTTGAAGAAAAGCACCTGCTCTAAGTCGGCAGAATCGCAGACCTTTTCCGAATAACAAGATGTGGACATAAAAACCAGGATGAAAACCATAATTGGTAGAGAGCTAGAGACACGAAACGAGCAGATAGATTTAGGTCCCCCCCGTACGAGTTTGCTTCGTCGTGTGGAAACCGGCTTGGATCAGGAACTGCAAAGACGCGAGCAAAATGACTCGGAATCTGTTCATGTGTAGTAAACGTTACAAAATCTTTGTCGTTTCCAGAAATGAAGCTGAAGGAACGAGGACTGCTACAAATTGATTTAATTATTCACATAAAAAAATGAAGCAAACATAATTACATGTGCGCGCTGTAGCCGAATTTGGTTTTCGAGAACATATGGGTTTTGTTTGTTTTTTTTTTTGTTTTTTTTTGGGTTTTTTTTTGGGGGGGGGGGGTGGTGGTGGGTGGGGTGTGGGGTTTATATTTACATCGGCAGTTCGGTGTCCATCACCATTTTCATTGATACAAAAATTACTTCCAATTCCACACCATTAAGCATCTTACTGACTTCATATGATCACCATGACCAATCTAATACCGATACTGTCGCTTATAATTCATCTGAATCAGAAAGTGCAAGGTTTGTTTTGCTGCTCAGTTAGGCCAACGCCAACAATACTGCCTATTTTTTATTTGACCCTAAGATGAGACCTGTAACCAAGAAAATATTGAATTTTGTTCTAAAATTTCAGCCACGATATTCGACGGTGTCTTCTGCCACATCTGCCTGACGCCGGTGGCTCCAAATTGGCCGTGTCTTACATTCTTATGGTGCTCAGAGCGCAGTGTTTGCATCACAGTCACTTCACACACAAGTTGGCCATTGATATTATAAGAACCTGGGCAGGTAAGAATCGACCGCCTTCGGTGCAACACCGTTCGGAACCAATTTTTGGCCCCTAGGATTTCATCAATGCATCGCAGTCTACCCATTATGCATCGTACAAATCTCAAACTGAGTTGTACCACTTGTTTGAGATGTGGGCCATAAAAGAATCACTCTGCCCCCATTTTCTGTGTGTGTTTTCAAAATTGGACGTTACAAATGCTGACGAAGCAACCTGAATTTCAGCTCCCGAAGAAGTGTACTGTTTTCATAACTTGCAATGGTAATTACATTGAAATACAAACACTTTCAAGACTATGGTGTCATGAGTCACTCACCAATTGCTAGTCTTCCAAAGTCTTGTACAAACACAACCACTTCTACCCACAGAAAATCTGAGATATGATGCAGGTGCCCAACGTGCATGGTTAACTGACATTACATACTTCACGTCATTCCAATGCAAGCAAGTAAAAAAGCTAAAGAACGGAAATATGACGACCCCTTTAGTCAGGAACTAATGGGTAACATTTGTCTAAAGGTTGCCAGAATTTCCAAAGCAAAATCAAATTTCTAACATCACGCACATAAAAGTTACCTGTAAAATAAAAATAAAATTTAATATAGATGGAACAATGCCAATTGCGCCAAAAATGTGCAGAAGTTCAGTGGTCGGTTTAAAAACCGACACCAGTGAACGAAATGCCGCAAGTCTAAGAATTCGCCCCACAAGGATAGACTGCGTTCGCAGGAAAGGTTAACTGCACCAAAGTATGTACCCCAATATGCGC
>JASAMV010001699.1:0-36274 GCA_030248065.1 Rhynchonema sp. JSB1_4 | reverse complement strand
CTACAACATCACAACATCATCAGCCGTCAGAACAGAACAATTACAATGCTTCTGGGTGCCAGAGGTTAATGGTGGCTTGTACATCTGCATGTCTTTGGAGGCCTCTGGATCCATAAACGAAGCGAAAACACAAAAAAATTAATCAAAACTCCGGTGCAGCCCGTTCAGCAAATCGATGTTTGAGTCGGCCGTCGTTCCTGACCGCGTCGATCATCGATGACAAATTCGGGTGTTTCCTCAGCATTTCGACATCGAATCGATCCCGAATTGCGCACAAAAGATCGGCGATGGCGATGTCTGCCCAGCTCATCTGAAATTTGAGGATATTCACGCGCCCGGTGATCACGTCAAGAATGCATGGTTGGCCAAAAGGGCTATACCATTATGATGTGTGTTGCCCTGATATTATGTACGTAATCATCAAAATCGATGATAGGGCCAGTTCGCACTTACATCAGAGTCACGGGGGCTTTTTTTGTTTCGGCCAGAATAGTGCTAAATCGACTGTGATGACACCAAATTTTAGCCAGCCCAACAGCCAACGAAGAACTACTTTTACGCAAGGCAAAGTTAGTGGCACAATTAATCAATTATATAGTATCTTGCGTAACATGACCAATCGGGAGGACGACACGACGTGCGACCAAGGCAAGTTTCCGCATCGGTATCCAAATTTGATAAGTTGACATGCGGTATCTCGCAGTTCATTGTTCGGTGTTGGTTTTGAATCGGTTTTCAAATTGTGAAGCGCGTGCCAAAAGCAACCAAACAACGTGAACTCTCTCGCCCACAAACACAGATATAACATATCGTGCGACGATTCAGTCCCGGGGCACAGGTTCAAGTCTGGCTCGAGCCTAAGCCTAAGCCTATAAATGGGTCAAACATGATCGGCCTGAACCGGCCGGCCTGAAAAACTGGGCCCGAAAAGGTCGGGTCTGAAAAGTCGCGGAACACATTTAATATTATGCTCAACTCAAACACATTATGTATCTCACCGTTTGCCTTACCAGCCAGACCGAGCCAGACTGTTCGCATGAACGTGAAAAGCTGGACAGCGTCCTTTTCAGATGATCCGACGCATAATCGTCGAAGAGCTGTTTCTCCTGAAACGGTGTGTTTTGTCAACTACAGTAATTCCTCCGATCTACCGTAACCCAAGTACCGTATACCTTTTCTTCGTCTCCCAAACCCGCAATTTCTGTGACGCGATCCAGGCATTCTTGATAGGTCTCCATGGCCATGTCAATGTGGGCGACTATCCAAGGATCGTCACTGGTTAGGACGGGGGCTGCAGTGGAGAGATCGAAATGCTGTTTATTGAATGATTCGTGAAACCCAGATGCGGTTTTTATTGAAAAAAGAACCTTGCGCACTTTCACGCTTGTTATCTTGGCCAAATAGTAAGCATCAATACCGGTTTATTACACTCGCCAACGTGTCACCGATGAAGCCACAAGTGAAAGAACGACACACATGGTTTGAAACACAAGTTACAAAACACAATGTGTGCAGTTATATTTCGTGCCTAACCCAACGCTGCTGCACAGATATACTCTTTCCTCATTATATTGGTCCAAACACGCACTCAACGTGCGATCCAATTGCTCCTAGCTGAGGTCGAAATTGTGCGATTCACCTTGAAATGCAAAGAAAGAGAAATCAGAAGAAGTCACGTAAGAAGCCGGCGCACGAAACAATGTTTCAGGCTTCTGGTGACGTTGGCGTCGTGCACGTCACGTGTGATTTCTCTTTCTTTGCATTTTCAAGGGGAGTCGTGGATTTTCGACCTCAGCTAGGAGTTGGCTTACAACGTTGGCACGGCTTCCTTTGACCCGCATAAGAAGGAAATACTATACCAAGTGGTATTCGCAGTATGAAGTCAACAAACCCAAACCTATTGTGAAACTTGCCAAATTCATCCACCAAATATCGCACACAACTGATTATGTCGGTGTACATTTTGTCTCCGATCATCACTACCGGTGCTTTAGGTTTCTTGTGTTCGTCGGCCCAATTCAACCAATCAAATTCGCTCAGTATTCGATCGATGTATGGTATTCGACCTGGAATTCATATACTGATTGATTGAATGATTTTTATTATTAGGTAAATTTTCGTTTCGGTATTGCCGCCTATAGACAAGACAACAAAAAACAAAAAAAACCTACCTGCTATTAGTATGAGTCGAAACATTTCCGCGGCAATACTGCAGGCTCGATTGTCGAACAGTTCGATTCTGGGAGACAACAATACAAGCTCTCTGAATGTTTGGGGCAGAATGCTTCAGTTCTCTGCTTGACAGCAGTGACACTTTATCGGTCACCTTGCCCACTTGTTGCGTCGATTTGGGACCGAAACAGAACACCTTGATCCAAAGGAATCTGTCTTGTCGTCACGTGTGAGCTCAAATTGAGCAAGCTTAGTCAAAATGTCTAACTTCGGATCAGAAAGCCTCTTAAATCTTCAGAATGTGAGACCAGTTCCACTGACGCGCTCCCATCTGATCACCAAGCCTGATAGCGGCAACACAGTTCGAATTTTTTACAGAAATGCAGGTGCCATGCATCTGGGGTACACATTAGCGGCAATGCGCACTAACTTTGGTATCTGTCGGCTGACTTTGCGCTTTGCTGTGTCGGTTTGCGGCCCGTTATCGCCCGCCGACGGCTGCAGTGATCCTGAATCACCCTGATTTGTCAAGGCGGCCGGATGATCAGGGTGGTTTTCGACATCGCTGCCCAATTTTGTGTCCTCCGTCTGTCCACTCAGTTCGCCATTAGTCGTCGCTGCGCCGTTCGCGTCCGCTATCGGCGACACTGCGATGGCAGAAGCGTTTTCCTGATTATTCCGCGACTTTTCAGGCCCGGAAGCTCAGGCCCGACCTTTTCAGATCCAGTTTTTCAGGCCCGGCCGACTCAGGCCCAGCATGTTTGACCCTATTATAGGCTTAGGCTCCAGCCGGCCGGCGTGAATCGGCCGGGCCTGAATGGTCGCGCCTGAAACTGTGCCCCGGGACTGAACCGTTGCACAATATTTTCGGATAGTTACTGAGCAGGTATAAGCCCCGAAACCAAAACCTGGTTCAACATGCACTACGCTAAATGTGGTCTTAGTTTCTCTTATGGTCACAAAATCCAAACTTCCGGAAAACAAAAAACACAATGCGAAGCATTTTTGTCGACATTTGGCTAAGTTGGTTTGCTTCACGTACCAAGACTCGTTGAAATCCCATAAACAGACGTGCAAAAGTCATTACATGAATTACGTACAATGAAAATTCAAATCCTCACCGGCGCTGGATTTCATGCATGCTGACCCCATTTCCGATGCTGACAGTTAAAATTACATTTCAATTTTTAATTGTAGAACCTTTGAGAGCTGTCAATTTCTGTGCTGAAAACCAGAGATCCAATATTCCGTATCATTTTTATCAGAATTCCATCATAAGAATATCAATCATGTCTATACGACAGTGCTTCAGTTCACCGCAAAAAAGTAGTGGCCGGCCACACTTTACCGGAATCTCTTTTTTGATAAATTTGTATCCGGGCCCAGTTTTTGTGTCTGGGCCCGCGTAAACAATATCGACATTCAATTTAGTAGTATAGTATGCATGTAGTCGAAAGATGATAAATGATGCAGAGTCGCACTTGTGCCATATTCTGGAAGTGTTCTGTTAAAAAGGGGCAAAGACTGAAAAATTGAGTTTCGGTTTGAATGGATATGTGAAAAAGCATAAGACTTTTCTCCAGGAAGAAGCACAACATTTTCGAATACCGTTTTGACGAGTGCATAGTGTATAAAAGTTTCGAATAATGTACATACAGTTCGTGCGTTAGTTATGTATAGCTACACCCTTAAGTATGTACAATTATGGACATATCGTATGTTTTAATCAAACCAAACCAATCAGCTCTTGAGCCAAGCATCAATTACTGGTTGTGCTTGCTTTTGATCGAACCCCATCGAATACAATAAGTATTCCAACAGGAACTTTTTAGCATGAGCGTTAGAAACCAAACCCGACACGTGTGTACACAAAACTATTATTGGTTAATTTTGACCACTTTTTCTCCGCGGTACGAAGAGGAAAAAACCACATAAAACCAACACACTGCTTTATGAAAGCGCTCAAAGTATGATAGGTTGGTGAGTATCACAGTTTCATAATATCATTTCACCAAACGTGATGCATACATATACCATCATGCACCCAAGAAGGAACAACTTTGCACCCAACCGGAAATGGGTCTGGCCTTATTATGGGTGGCAACTTGGCAATCGTGCGGTGAAAGACCTACCCATATTTTTGAACGTTTTCATG
Organism: Rhynchonema sp. JSB1_4; assembly: GCA_030248065.1. NCBI lineage: Eukaryota > Metazoa > Nematoda > Chromadorea > Monhysterida > Xyalidae > Rhynchonema > Rhynchonema sp. JSB1_4. The sequence goes on along the minus strand of JASAMV010001699.1, from coordinate 31,947 downwards.
GAAACGCGACTGTTTTGCAAAATAATCATAAAGTGAGCTGTTTGCGTTGCGTGATTGATTCCGCAGGAAATATTTAGTCTGCGATACATTCTCTCGGCTTGCTGCAGTACCTGCACCTGCGCACAGGTCTGTTGCTGTCGGAGAGTGCCCGAAGAACCACAGCCTTCCCGACCCTCCCCAACAAATAAGACAGGGTTCTTTTTGTTGGCGCGTGTGCCATACAATCAGCTGGGGTAGTTGAATCCATGCGTGGGCTTTTTCGGACAGCTTTGAAGATCTTGGAAAAGTAATTTTTCCCTTCAATAAGCCATTTTGGAAAATATCTCTTCCAGAATGAACCTTCAATTCAGGGTTGGAAAAAAAATTTTTTTTAAACAAGTTTTTAAAAAAAAAATTTTTTTTTAAAAGTCTCAGATTCGGGGAAATTTTTACCAAATTTGCCTAAAAAACGCGCAAAATCGCGAAAAAATGCAACTTTAATTGACAAGTCACTTTTGTGACTTGGTTTGCATCACTTATGAAGGGTGTTTACGCCATTTCGATGCGATCCAACAGTCTGTGCTTGTTATGGACCTATGATTGCTGCTCTGTGGTACTAGACACAACAGTTTGTGGTCGAATAAGCAAGATTCACTCATAAACCATACAGAATTGAGAATATAAGCTGCAGAAATACTTGTCGGGTCGCTGAATCAGTCGTATATGACCGACCCGATGGGGTATGACATCAAAGTACCATGTAAGTGCATGCATACTGTGTCTCATGTATCACGGGAAGGTATAATAACATCATTTGGGGGCATCTTAGATACCAAATACATGCCCCAAAAGTGATTTTGTGAAGAAAATTTTTCGACCCTTGAGAAAAAATGACAAAAAATAACCCCCAAAAAGGCCATTTTTGGACGTTTTAGAATTTTGTTCCCCCGAAAAATTTAAAAAAAAAAATTTTTTTTAAAATTTTAAGACCTTTTTTTTAAAAAAAAAATTTAAAAAAAAAAATTTTTTTTTGCCCAACCCTGCTTCAATTGGAAACGTTGCACTATTCTATTTTGGCCTTGTGGACAAAAATTGGCTTGCGTCATATCTGGTGACAACTAACGTTGGAGCACTAATTTCGGCCAGCTTAAAAGTTCTTCCCCTCCACAATATGCGCAATGATATCATGAAGTATTGATTCAAACAAAAAAATTTTAAGATTGTCTACAAGGCCAAAATGCACAGCAAGGATATAACTCCAGCTTTACTACTGAATTGTGGTCATGCAAACGCATTGTGTGCCATCAACTGAAATCAAGCATCCACTTCATCAAGAAATCAGAGTCGTTTGAATGACATAGCATAGGTCAAGGGCACTTGGCTGTCTATTTTCGTGATGTTTCCACGTGCTGGGGTTTTTAAGTCGGTGCGGCCAGGCCTGCCGCGGACATGCGGGGGTCTGATCGCGGTTTCTGTTTTTGTATCTACAGTATGCAGGCTGGACGTGGAAAAAATTTCGGGCGGCACTGCACTTGCCCAGTCATGAAGGTAACGGGAAACATATTCCGCGACTTTTCAGGCCCGGCCGACTCAGGCCCAGTATGTTTGACACATGTCTCCAGCGAATTTGACATCGGCAACAGCGTTACGGCTGTGATTAAATCAGCGTGGTATGCGGAATGTAGCTGACCTACTATTTACCTGGCATGCAGACACTGTCTTATCAACAGCGTTTGCATGCCCTAAATTTAGACCCCCTAATTTATCGCCGGACCGTGAACGATCTTGTGCTTGTGTACAAGGTCATTCACGGTCACATACCTGGGGTAACCAAGGAATCCTTCTTTCCATCTCGTGACGCCGGCCGCCCAACCCGAGGGCACTCCCACAGTTTGTGTCGAGTCCATGGCGCGGGTGCAGACTTGTCCGGATACTGGGCCTATCGTGTCGTGGACCTCTGGAACAGGCTCCCAGAGGACGTCGTCTCTGCTGCCTCAATTGCGGCCTTTAAAACTAAACTAAACTCACGTGGTCGAGACGTAGTTTCTTGCCACATTTCATCAAAATTCTCAGCTGTCGTTGACTGATCCCCTCAGTCACTGGGTTGCTGCTTTCAGGTCATCATCAATTTTGTTGACATCTGTTATCATCTCGTGTTCGCCATCAATCGCTGATTTATCGCCTGCCGTTGCTGTGTTGTTTGTTGTTTTTGAATCTCTCCGGTACGTTTTGTCGTTTGATCATTCATGATTATAATTTTGTGTGCCATTTACTGATATGTCTCTTTTTTAGGTGTTTGCCGGATCTCCTGAAGGTCTTTGCGTGAGCTTACAGATAAAATTTGAAATTTGAATGTGGAAGAAAAACCAGCATTGCTCTGACGCGCCGAATGGACTGAAGCATTTTCTTAAAGCGCCGCTGTGCATTAGCAAAATCAATTCCGCTTTTCGAGTTCATCTAATCATCGCCTAAAATAAACGGTGCGGCATTTCCATTGCAGACAGTTTGAGCGATGTACATAAATACTTTATCGCGGAACCATTTTACATATCAGAAAGTCAGTAACAGTTACAACAATAACATTTTTCGAAACGGTGCAAACGTCGGTTGGGTGTAAAGGTCAGTGTAAGCTCGGTTGAAGAAAGTTTGGTGTAAGAAACTTACGTCAACCAGTGCGACCGTCCACTTGCTGACACCACGCGCTGTTTGCCTGTCTGTGCTGCGCTTGCAGAAAGCGGGGTTTAATCAAGGTTTGTGGCGCTTGTGGCACGCATAACGTTCGCAGATCCATGCGCTTTGTCACTGACGTTGGCTCCGGGTGCAAACCAAGGGTTAGACGGCAGTGATCAACGCGTTATGCGTGTCACAAGCACCACGAACTTATCAACACAAAGCTTTCGACTGAGCTTTACACCGATCTTACGCCCAATAACTCTTGTTTGCAACGTTTCAAAATATTCCACCAAATAACCTAAACTTCTTGTTCGGCCAATAATGGCACGCCGACGTATTGAACTTCACTAAGGGAGTGGGTGAGCTTGTGTACCTCGTCCACAATACATTTCCTGCATCTTTCAACACCTGGCTGTTCGATGCACGCGAGAACACCAAAGACGGTCAGCATCAACAGGGCACACCAACGAGCGAGAAGCTCGAAGATTGCAATCTCACCATGAAACGCAGCGACCACTGGAAGTAACGACGGAAATGACTATTAAATGAGTGATACGGGCATGCATTTTCATGTCTTTCATGTCTCTAGCGTGCAGTTATTTCGAGCCGAAAGTTCTGATTCAAAGATTGGCAAAAAGTGCAAACTATGTAAACTAAACGTTTCCAGGGCGAATAAGTTCTCAAGTTGGTCAACTATGCATAAATAGAGTCTGGAAAACCAACTGGATGATATACACCCAGCAAAGGCGCCTAGGCCGATTGTAAAAGCAGCTGTCCACCAGAACCACTGAAGGAGATCTCGTGTTTTCTCTGTCATGTTGATGCAGCAACACGTCAAATCAATCCGCATGTGACGGCATGGTTTGGGCTTCAGCGTCCACTTTTGGCACAACCACAAAACACAAGTGGCACCGGCGGCCATAACGTACAAGTGAGAACCTTCTGCCGCCGCTGAAAAAAGCAGTATCAGTTCCAGACGTTATATTTGGCTTCCTTTTGATGAAAAAGAACCAAATTAAAAACGAGCAAGCAATCACTTACAATCAAAATCACAGAGCACGAGAACGCTCATGACGATAATCCATGCTAGCCACGCGAAAGGCACAGCAATTTCCTTGAAGAAGAAGCAGCAGCAACTCAGACGCGATTTGACATTTGACAAGCACGCTTTTGTTTTCTCGATCTTCGAAGGCTGCATTGGAATATCTGCTGCCCCTGGTCTTTCAACATCATTCTCCAAACGTTCGTTGATCATGGCTATGCATATAATGCATGAAAAGCCAATGTATGGTAATGTTAATAATCGAAAAAAAACAACTGACCATGCAGTAGCATAGGGTAACTGCTACAGGTAGGGGGTTTGTGTACCACTACTGGTCCATGGCAACGGTAAGCCCACATATCCACATGTTCTCCTGTGTGTGTATACTCTGACAATACTGTTGGGAGAAACTTTTTCAAACGCGTTGCCTGATCCGCAAAGCGCATTATGCGTGTGTTAGCTGCAGCGGTCACGTGACTGCCAATCACTCAACACACAAGTTGAACGTCGTGATTTGCGAAATGCCACGAAACTCATCTGGCTGCGCGAGCTGCGTGCGCTTTACGGATCAGGCAACCCGTTTGAAAAGTTTCTCCCAAAAGTATTGTCTGAGTATATGTGGTCGAAAAAACGTCACCGTGTGGTGATTCATGAAGGATGGGGTCTCAATCTTGTACGCTTATTGTGCAGACATTTAGATGTTTGATGATGTTTGATGTTTCACGGCCACGTTTAAGTTTGCCCCTAGTGAAAAAACCCGAAAAAAATTGAAACGCAGCTGTGACACGAATAGGCTGTTTCAAAGTTTGATACTGGAGTGACAGCAACCTCCAACAGTGTGGCATAAGCCGCAATGCGCAATGGCTGTTGAAACACCGCATTGTCGAATGAAAAACGTCATACGCTTTGATATCATACGTGTTTCGCACGCCTCATATGACGCCGTGTGTCTTTCGCACTCCTCATCTGAAGGGCTGCACTTCGCACGCCGCGACCGAGTCGCTAATCCAACAGGTATGGGGCCGAGTAACATGATGTAGAAACTTTGATTATATGTACTACCCGCGAGATCAAGCGCAGTCGAAGGTTTGTTGACCAGCAGCTTTGGCGCTTAAAAACATGCACTATCGAGACTAATATTACACGTGGTCAACTCAAGTGTTCAAGTAACAGTCAACTCGCAGCAGCCCCGAGTGAGCGCGGGTAATAACGCATGACATTCGGGGTCAGTTGACGACGTCCACAGTGTGACTTGACGAAGTGATTTGACCACTTGAGTTGACCACTAAAACATAAGCCACATTCGCCAGAGACACTCACACTTTCCATACATTTCATCATGTATGCCGCTGAAAACCGGTCAATACGAACAACACGGGACTGCTGTGGAAAGTTCATTGTCAGCTTTGGCCCACCCAGCGCTGCAAATGTGCTATCGGACCGAACAAGGACTGTCCAATACGCGTGGCGTGTCCTTTGCGTTTCTGTTCGATTCCCCCTTAAATTTGTCTGACGTGCTATTGCGCAGGCAGCTCTGGCGGTAATTTAAACCGCCGCCGACCGACGTATCCAAGTGGAGAATTATTATTATGTTACAAAGCAGCCAGGAAAAATTTTGTGAGATTTTATAATTTCGGTGACTCACAGAGAATAAAATGTACCCAACGGAGACCAAATGAATAAATTTCGACATATAATTTCCGAACACTTTTTGCAACTAAAAGCAAAATGTCTGTTTTGTTTGCTGTTCAAACGACCATGAGGAAAGCATTCTACTCTTCATCTTCCATGACCACCAGTGGTTCATTGTGTGCGTCACGTCGGTAACCGCGTCGTCCGAAAAACATCGCAGGCACTTCTCAAAATGTTGGGTCGACATGAGCCCCCATTAGACGCCCTGTGGCGCAGGCAGGAAGGCGAACAGGCAATCGAGAGAAACTCCCGGAAGTCAACCTCGGAACAGGCTGACCGCTTGTAAAAGAATGAATATCGAAATGGGCTGTTTCAAAATCGATACAGTCAAAATCCTTCGAGCATATCAAGCTAAAAATACTGTACCCCTTCATGTGCTGGATCCCACATCAAAAGATAACTGCGCTGCATAAATTCCCACGACGAATCGATACATACTGAATGATCGCAACAGCGTGAAACATGAAGATCATCAAGTCCCACAAAGAAATCGCTGGTTCGTCTCGATTGATCGATCACCACGGCTGACACATTTAGCCAATTTTATATATGCCATCGACAACGCGTTGTACCAAAAGCTCGTGCAGCAGAAGAACGGTGCTTGCGCTCAAAACCCGAAGAACCAAATCTTTTTACAGTATTATGAACCAAACACCAGAAAAAATTGAAATAATATAAAAGATCAAAACGATAAACGCAAGGTAAAAAATCAGGTAAAATGTATCTCGTATCTTATTGGGAACATACAATTGATTCATTAAGACATGGAATTATTGCAAGTCTTTACAATGGGTTGATAAATTAATTCTTTGCAAACGAAATGGATGAAAGATCAAGCAGCCAATTTCCAACCGCAAAGACGTCTTTGGATGCTGATTGCAAATACTTGGATGGAAAGTCTTGCGTCAAATGAGACATTGTATCAACAGCGTTGTTTTGTTACCCTGTTTGTGCCCTTTTGTCACGTTTTTTTGAACATTGTGTCAAGCTTCAGTTCTGTCCGTAAAAAGCTTTCTGTTGAGCTGTGTGTGTTGGTCACACGGATAAAAATCAATGAGCCCGTCAGGGCAAGCTTATCGTCATGCCTGCACAACAACTGCGCCCAACTGCTGTGTATTGACGTGGCTCGGGTTCGCTAAATTTCCGTGGCTCGGGTTCGCTTAATTTTCAACGCGCGAACCAGCGGATCCAGGGGGGCCACAGGGGCCTAGGCCTCCCTCGGTCAAAGTGGTCCCTGAAGGGGGGCGCCATTTCGGAGACAAGGAGGACTCCGAAATCGCAGGTTTTTTTTTACTCTGATACACTTTTCAAATACTCAAAATTGCAGGATACATCCATTTCCATGAAATTTGGCTGTCGCGCGTGCAAAGGTTGCACAACTTTCACGCACGCGCGCATGCTCATATTTTGCATGAGATTCGGCTAAAAACCGCCTGGTTATGTATAAACAAGCACTGGATAAAAATGATTTTCTTAAAGTTCAAACATCCACCAGATAAAAATGACTTTTGGGGTTAATTTGGCCCCCTCCTTGGCCGAAAGCAGCTGGATCCGCCACTGCGTGAACAGCTTCGTCGGTTCGAAATTTGGCCAGTACATACGATAGGACGATACGTACGGTTGGGCGATACGTATGTACGGTTAAACCGGGCAACCGGATATCGCATGCTCTCAGAATCCGGCCTTTCGCAATAAAATGTGACTATATACGATGAGTGATCACAAAAACATCGTTCAAACAAAATGAAATGCGTTTAAATTGTGAGAATTAATTTTTAAAAACTTGCTTTCGGGAACAAACTCGAGCTTGTGCCGACTTGCGCTCCCCCTTTTGATCAGGCAACGGCAGAACATTTAGTAGGGAATCAACCAACTCGTCAACCAACAGCCACGTGTGAAATGTTTCACAAAGGTTTCATCTGTCAGCGAGCTGGTTCTTGTCTCAGTCTCACTGCCTTTCATGATCAAAAGGGTGAGCGTAAGTCGGCACAAGCTCGCGTTTGTTCCTGAAAGCAACTTTTCAAAGATAAATTCTGACAGTTTTAACGTGGTTCATCTCGTTTGATCGTTGTTTTTGTGACCGCTGGACATAAACAGTTTAAATGCGTAGTAAAAAAGCAAGCATGAGATATACGGTTTCCCGCTTTAAAAGTTAAGCTTATAAAATGACACGTGAATTTATGACGTTTATATGCACGACGTCAGGACCAAGTTCCAGGTACTCTGGTTGGTTGAACTTGCATGAAGACTAACCAGTGGAAACGTTTGACAGCATCAAGACCTTCATTTTGAGCCACCATTCATTGCTGTAGCGCTAAATACGAAACAAGTTTCGGTTGAATTGGTAACAACTCACTCAATGTGACTACATACCCCTACAAGAGTTTGCTGATTTGTGATGATTATTTCTTTCACAGTCCATGAGCAACACTAGGTGTCGCTACTGGAACAAAAAATAGCCTGTCCGGACACAAATTTTGTGGCGATTCCGAATTTTCTAACCTCGTGGTCATTGGAGAACTATTCAGGGGTGAAAGTGGTCGATTCTACACCAATGGCAGTTGCATGCATAGCACCAACAACCGACATCATGCTTATTCATGCCTAGTGCATGTTGAACCACTTGGGTACTGAGTAGTTTTTGGCGCATTTTCTACTAATGGTAAGGAAAAGTGCAAATGAAGTTCAACTTCATGCAGAACTTGCATCCCTGTTGCTCTTATCACCTTTTCAGTAGGCGAGATACCACCGTTATTCAAACAAATTGCTCAAGTTCACAGCACAAATCCTATTTTCCGCACATCTTTGCACTTTTTTGTGTTGTCATTCTGTCGCAGAGTACCTGGAACGTGGTCCTGACGTCGTGCATATAAACGTCATGACTTCACGTGTCATTTTATAAGCTTAACTTTTAACCGTACGTATCGTCCTATCGTATGTACCGACCGCCTTCGGTTCGTGCATAACTGTGTGTGTGTGCATAAATGGCAAGCTAGCTTTTTAGGTACCACAAAGCGAAGAGTACTGTATGCATGTAATTAATGACGAACCCTGCAAAAAGTTCACGTGCACAAGTGATGCCATAAAAAGTGTTGTGCGTCGGTCACCAGGCGACGCATAAGGGACAATCGCACAAAATAGTGCGTCCGGTCGGCAAAGTGCAAGCTGTGTACATTAATCAGCTGCAATTTTAGGCTGTTTGAGGTCGTGCAGGCGCATCTGGGAGCCGTGATCGCTGATGTTCTGTGCCTGCGAGCCTGCGCCTGCTATTGGTCGCACAATGATCATAAGAATTCATCAAATCAATCCTGATTTTCACGTTCAGGCACTCTTATCCACAGTGTTATTTGTGATTCTCACACAAAACATTTTCATCTGAAAATGATCTAGAGGAGCCCCACGTTGCTGCGGGTCTGAAACATTTTACTGACTGCATTCTTTGTGTGTGATCGCGCAACGCAACGTCATTGCCCCGTCACTTTCCTTTTTCACAAATCACGAAAAAATTCAATTCTTTTAAAGTCACTGTGTGACCAATATCTGTTGTATTGAACCTGCTCATAAGTCTGGATGCAGCAGCAGTCTGGCCTGCCTCAAACGTTACGTGCCTAAAATTACAGCTGGTACTGCATACTCACAGCATACTGTGCACATTCAGTAGCCGGTCTATCTGCCTTTGCAAATTTTTGCCAGGCTGTTATTGTGGAACATCAGTGAAGTCATATTTGACTTTGAACAATCATTGAAATTTCGATGATATGCTAACAAATAATCAACGGTTCCACTTGGTGTCGTGGTTCGTTTTCGTACGCGGTGGCTCTGGCGCAATGATGCGCTTTGAAACTGGGGTATATAGAATCATGAACAAAGACTCCGGATTGGTGAGTTGCCTTCAACTTACCTTTAACTGAGCGCAGTGTCGTCACATAACGCCTTTCTGAGCTAAATCGAACAAAACTGCTGTATTTTCAAGCTTGTCTGATAAGATATAGCAGTTATGATTTCATGCGATTTTCCATGAGCGCAGGTGGCCGTGATACCAGGCGCGAACGCCAAACACACTGGATCGCCGGACTATGTTGGTAAAGTGTGGCTGGAGTCGTGGATGCCGAACGACCCGACTCAGTGGTGGTATTTCGAGGCGTACTCTGCAACGTACAATCGCATCTTCCTCTGGTACCATTGGAAGGTCGGACCGACTCAGAGATCTCTCAAACATTTACGAGAGTGTTGCCAATGTAACATCACATTCTCTTTCGTGAGCATTATGATTGACGGTACCGAGTTGATACCGTTCGCAATAAATACCTTTTTTGTCTTCACCTCGAGTGCTAAATCGCGAAATCGAGAGGGTTATTTATCGGGTGTTGGGTGAAGTTGGCCATACACTAAAGCAGACATAATGCCAATAGGCCTATTTCGCCCTCGCCTTGGTCACCCTGATAAATATGAATAGCGAAATAAATTGGTATCCAGGGTACATTTGGTCCTATGACCCTTTCAAGGTGTTCATAAGGGTTACAAAATGGGTATCCAGCGGTTTGTATGGTCGCTGAATCAAAATTTCAACTTAGTTTTTGCTTATCCCTTTGGGGCGGACTTAGGTTAAACACGGAAACCGGAACACGGAAATAATTTCCATACAACATCATTTCATCATATCCGTGTCACGGAAATATTTCCGTGCACGGAATTATTTCCGGTTTCCGTGTTCCGTGATTTTTTTATTTTCACGGAACACGGAAATATCTCCGTGAGAATTGTTGCTGTTTCGTCAACACGCAAACTTTTGACTTCAGCGCGCTGACTTTTGTCACCATAACTCGAAAAGCACCGTTTGCATGCCCGTTAGCATCAAATCTCTCAGCGCACACACAACGACAATACACAGCCGGCACAGCGATAACACAGCAATGTTTCACAGCTGGCAAGCTTTGTTGTGTGTGCGCTGTGGAATGGCTGCCTTGCGCATGTTGTGGTAAACATTGTGTGAGCTGTGCAGGGTTTTGAAAACTGGGGAGCACAAACAAGGAACTTGATAATTAGATGATTTTTATTTGTAATTGACAACTTATTTCATTCACCACAGATGCTTGAAATTACACGAGTACAAAATCCTCGCAAAAAAATGAGTGGGTTTCTGAAACCTTTTATTTTTTTATTCAACAATGCGGACGTTTCAATAGCTATTGTGCATTGCGGTTTTTGTCACAATGTTGGAGGTTGCTGTCACTCCAGTATCAAACTTTGAAACAGCCTATTCGTGTCACAGCAGCGTTTCAAATTTTTTCGGTTTTTTCACCAGGTGCAAACTTCAACGTGGCCGTGAAACATCAGGAAGCAACCAATCGGCTGGCCAGATTAGGGTCGAGTAACACGATGTCCAAACTTTGTTTATATATACTACCCCCCAAGATCAAGCGCGGTCGAAGGGTTGTTGACCAGCACCTTTAAGCTCCGTGGGCTCTGTGCGGAAATTGGTGGAAAAATGGGCCCACGGACCAAAAAGAAAAAGTCCAATTAGAGCCCCCGGGTGCTTTAGGTGGAAATGTTACCAGTTACAGTCCTCGGGGGCAGTGGTTAATAAAAAAAAATTATTCGAGCCCCATTTAAAAAAAATTTTTTTTTAATTTAAAATTTTTTTTATTCCAGCCAAAATCTGCCCAACATGATAAAAAAAATGAGTGCTCAAGTACAAAATAGGGGTATTTTTGTTACATAATGTGTTCTAAGTGCATACAAAGCACAGATGATACGAAAACCATACTATCCAATGGTCGATAAGTACCAACCATAGTCAGGTACACACCCGCACCCTTCCCCACGTGGTGTGGGTGTGATCGTATGGCTTTCTGATATTCGGGATGGGAATTTTGGGTGAAATTATTGTGTATAGGTACACAACCAATGCAAATAAGCTGCTCAGTGTGAAATTAGAGTGAATATCACATATGTAGAATCACTCCTTTCGGGTCTGGGGCATGGATAAATAAATGCCCACCCAGTCACATGTACGTGTGTGGTCATATGAGAGGCCCTGTGAGTGTGTGCACTATGTCTAGATCAGTGGCGCACCTGGGAATGGGCAAATTGAGCAATGCCCAAGGTGTCTCAAAAGTGCCCATGGGCACAATTTTGCCAAAAGTGCCCATGGGCACAATTTAATTCCCTCAAAATGCCCATGGGCAAAGGCAGTGGCGCAACAGCCATATGGGCACCTTGGTCAGGTGCCCATAGTCAATTTGAGGTGGTAGTCAATTCAAAAAATTTGAGGTGGTCAATTCAAAAAATGGTGCCCATGGGCACTTTTGGCGAGTTTTCAGGTGGCGATGGGCACTTTTTTGACATGAAAGTGTGAGAAATGCGGTTTCCAAAGGTGCAAAGAGCGAAAAAATCTAAAAATTTTCGCGCTGCGCGCGTTTCTTCCCGTTTCCTTTTGTGTCAATGTTACCCATAACTGGTCTAAGTAAGCGTAGACTTGCTACTCCACTATAATATATAGCAGTAAGTACTACAATCATGTTCATTACAACACGCTGATTGGCATTGGTTGCAAAACAGAGGGGCTTCAAAGTTCATCTGCCGACGATCAAACGCACTTAGAGTCTAGTGAATTGGGCACAGTGTGTTTGTTGGCGAACTCCAGACCAAATGAGATGTGAAAGACAGTCGGTCATGATTTACAAATAAAAAACACCTGTTAAATACGCCCAAACAGCCATTTTACCACAAAATTCCTCCGAAATCTGAAAATTTTGCGCTTCGCGCGACGTTCAGTAACGGTTCTCTTCTTCATCCAGTCTGAGAGCGTTAGACCAAGTAAAGGGCACATTAAGGGGGCAGAAGGCCCGTGCTCCCCTTGTACAACTTCGCCCCAGACTGAATGGGCAGTGTCTGGGATCCCCTCGCCTGATACCACCCCACTATGTTTGGCATGGTACAGAAGGTATTCCCCCGATTTTTACCCCGGTATAGTAGGTACATATCCCCGATTTTGCCCCAAAAGTGTTACTTTTTGACCATTATGACCAACATTAGTGGTGGTTTTTGCCTCACAATACTCAAAATTCGCGCGCCAAAAATTGCGCGAAAAGAATAGAAATTGGTGAAAACGCACGAGGTAAAATTGACAAATGTTGGGTTTGCAACAAGCACTAGGTAAAAATGCATTTTTCCAAAAGTGCCCATACTGACTCCAAAACCTGTGTGCGCCACTGGTCTAGATGCCACAAAACAACGATTATGGCACCCAATGCACCCATGGTAGGGTCAGGTGATGTCAACAGTAGCAATTTTTATGCAAAAATAGCACTTTTAGAGCAAAAAAACTAGATAATTTTTCGAATTTTGAAATAATAAATTTTTTTAAACTTTTGGAACGAATTTTTTTAAAAAACAACTGCTCGGGGGCTTTAAGCGGAATACTGGGTGTTTTGAGCGTTGGCAGTGGGGACACTTTACCGCAGCATTTTGACATTCTGAAACCATATTTCAACCTGATTATGGGGATCTTCATTTAAACGCGCTAAACGGTGAAACAACGGAAAAGTGCGATATTTCGGTCCTTCATACACTTATTTAACCTATCTTTGGTGTTGGATGAAAACCCGATGGTAAATGAAAAAATAAATCCAATTAAAGATCCCGGGGGCCCTAAATGGAAAATTTTTCACTTAGAGCCCCGAAGTGCACATTCGGGGGGTATTCCACGACTTTTCAGGCCCGGCCGATTTAGGCCCAGCATATTTGACCCATTTATAGGCTTAGGCTTAGACGTGAATGGCCAGGCCTGAACCTGTGCCCCGGGACTGAACCGTCGCACAATAGGGGGGGGGGGGGCTTTAAGCGGAAGACTCCAGTGCCAGGCAGGACCAAACTGGGTTGTTTCACAAAAGTCTATGTGCGTTTCATTAAAATGCGTCACTATAGATAGGGCGGACTGTAGCGTATGTCACTCTGTATTAACTTGTACCTAGTAACGAGCATGCCGTGCGACAGTGTGTGCGGATAGCAACGATGGCTGTAAACAAGGCCAGCCAATGCAGCCACGACCTAACTCGTTGCGTATCACTTTTTTGGGGGGCCTTGCACTTACATATGTGTATTAATGTACTTGGGTATTCATTTCTGCCATATTTCGACTAGCGTGCCATACGGGCGTAAAAAGTGACAAAATGATTTTCGTAATGATCTCGATTTTCTTAAATCCGATGGTTTCACCGGTGTTGGCTTCCGGTCCTGGTATGTACATACGTAACCACATGGTTTATTTAGAGCGTCTGAAGCATCCATTATGATCTATATCTCTTGTGGCTTGTGCATGCTTTTTGCAAAAATAAAATGTAATAAACGAAAGAAAGTGTGTAGCGAATAGCGCCCCGTGAAACATCAACCGCCAAGTACACGCGTCCATAGTTTTCCAGACTGTGATGGTCACGCCGAGGTCTCCATCCGGCAAGGCCATACGTGTCTGGTCATCCGCGGCGCAGCACCCAGTGCCACAGGGGGGGGGGGGGTGTGTGGGGGGGTTTTGTGGGTGCGTTTGGTTTTTGAGAGATGCACATACAAGAAAGAAAAATGCCCCAAGGGGCATAAAAGAAATATGGTTCCCTGGCTGACTGGCATAAAAGAACGATACTAGCTTGCACCACTTTGCTGATGTTTCATTAGGCACTGGAATAAACGTAAGTGTGTTCTGAGCTGTTTGATACCGAACAGTAGACATTGAACCATATTCCCGGCGCGAACTCTTTTGAACCAACACCCAGCCGATATCGAAACTTTCGTGCAAACCCAGGCAACTGTTTCTTCTTTTCAACCTCACGACGGTAACTGTGCAGTCTTCGGTTGCGCACGATGGTTTAACAAAGAGAGGAGTAAAGAGAATATTGCAATCTTTCAATATCTCCGTGCCCTGTGTCTCTGGTGGCAAGACAGCACGCGCCGGGAATATGGTTCAATGTCTACTGTTCGGTATCAAACAGCTCAGAACACACTTACGTTTATTCCAGTGCCTAATGAAACATCAGCAAAGTGGTGCAAGCTAGTATCGTTCTTTTATGCCAGTCAGCCAGGGAACCATATTTCTTTTATGCCCCTTGGGGCATTTTTCTTTCTTGTGTCGTTCTTTTATATCGCGCAAGCGTCAAACAGAGAACCCGGATAAATCAGGCACAGAAAGTTTTCAGTTCCGGCAAGCAATGGTTCTAACTAAGAAATAATGTCGACCGTCAGACTTTTCTCAAGTAATCAACGCACATGAGCGCAATGAGGTGTGGGGGTTAGTTTAAGGATGCTGTACTTTTTGGCAGGATATATGAATCGGTGGTTATCGTGACATAAGGCCAATTTTGTGTTTCGATTTCACTATGGGGTTCTAACAATGGAGACACGCTTGTGTCTGCGTCTTCACCCACCACTGAAACAAAACTAACGCAGTGCCCCACGAGCATGTCTATGTTTTTGAGGAGCATGGTAACTTGTCAAGTTATTTATTTTTTTTAATTTACCGCCAGGTATGTATTTGACACCCTAGGTACCATCAATTATAGCGCACTGATTGCGCATCGTCTCAGAGAATGGCACTTGTTGGTTTAGTACCAAGCAAAGCTGTGCAATGAACTTCCATGCAACCTGTCCCTTCAGCTTCAGCAATGAAATAAGTGTCAAACATCAGTCTCCAGATTGCTTTGGTGTTGGCCGCCGCATCTGATCTTGGATTCAATGTTACGTAAAAACTACTATTTAACTTTCCCACGAAAGTCAAATTATAAATGCGGAAAAAGCTTCGAATGTTAGACAGCAACAGCAATTTTAATTAAGAAGTTGAAATCTTGTCGGTATTTTATCATGAATGACATCACAGCGCATAAACTGCGAACCGCACCCGTGCTTAATAAGGGCTCCACCAGATAGACCCGAAACCCGAAACACGAAATATAAATTTTTTTCTATGTCCATGTTTCGGGTTTTGAAAAAAAAACCCGAAACCCGAAACACGAAGCATGATAATCGAAAATGTTTCGACTGACCGTATAAATTGGGCACGTTAGCTACAAGTGGCAAGACCGAAACATTTTCGATTATCCTGCTTTGTGTTTCGGGTTTCGGGTTTTTTTTCAAAACCCGAAACATGGACATAGAAAAAAATTATGTTTCGGGTTTCGGGTTTCGGGTCTATCTGGTGGAGCCCTAATTAATCTCAAATAAAAACACGAAAAAACTGAAAAAATGTTACGCAGAATTCATTAAAAGTTAATAAAAATACAACAAAGTTGGCTGCGCGCGTGAATGTTTGAACCCGCAGCCTTTCATCTTCAATGCTGCGCGTTATACCGCTCGGACATCGCTTCGCCAATCTCCTTCACAATCTTTACTACATATGTAACTACGCGTGCATTGCTGCATTGCCTGTTGTGCTTGCTGCCTGTGTGTGTGTGTGCTGGCTGCCTGCCTGCCTGTGTGTGTGTGCTGGCTGGCTGGCTGTGTGTTGTGTTTAATACATTGTGCGCTTTATGAATCAGGCAACTACGTAGCGTGCACTAATGCATTATTGTGTGTGTCTGAGCGTCCATTATGGCTCTTTTTGAGCTGAAAAACATTTAACGTATTGGAATTAATATATTTTTGACGTAACAAAAATTAAAAACACATATAACCGCTGATTTTGGCTTTAGAACCACACATTCTGTACAAAAAGTCATGGTCTGGAACCGTTCATACTAAAAGTTACGAACTCGGCGATAGCACCACCGTGTTTCTCGAGTACGAAAACCACATAAACAACTTTAATAGTTCTGGTAACCCAACTTTTCGGCGAAATTTTACTTCGGGAAGCACACTTTACATACAAAAAGTCGTGGTCATGGTCTGGAACCGGTCTCAGTCGTGGAGTTACGAAGTCGGCGATAGCACCATCGTGTTTCTCGTGTGCGAAAACCCTATATGCGATATTAACATTTCTGGTGTTCAGTAACGTCTGGGCCCTGACTACTCTTTTGTGGAAAAAAAAAAAGGGAAAGAACGTTTTTACAAAAATGACAACTGTATCTTGCCCGCGATTGCGCGTGTGGGCACGCAGCGGGATGAAATTTTGTGTGGCCATTTTGGGGCACGGTATATACATTGTGTGCAAGTTTGAGCTCATTCGGTTGAGTATTGTTGAAATAGCGCACGATCAAAATTTTCAGAAAGCGCACTATAGGGAATGAACCATATGTCGCTTAGCATTACCATGCTAGCTCCGATGAGGCTGCTCTGACGCTTTGCTCTGCTCCATCATGCTGCGCGCAATATACCATACCTGTCCAGCTTTGTCCCTTTATTTAACGATTGAAACATCAGAGTTTGACCGCTGGTATATGTAACCTACAGAATACCATGACAAAACTTGAAAACTGTTTACCCCGAAAATTACAATAGCAGACAAACATGAGGGATGCAATTTATGTAGGGGAAGTATACCTTCTGATGACCACTCACTACACGTGGAAGTTGTAACGTTTCATCCATAATACAGACCGTTTTCGTTCAGGACATCGTCTCACAGACTGAGGCTTATATCGGAGTGATGCAACCGGCAGGTTCGCCCGAGCCAGCGGGCAATTGGCAGCTGGTGACAGGTTGTTATCATTCCTACTTTGTGCATTTGCTTGGTGCTTTACTGGGGAAGTTCCACTCACATTGGACTCAAAAGGTAAGCTCATGTGAACAGGATGTCGGAATGGTACATGACTCCTGCATCCGAACTATAATGAACGAGATATGGGGTGCCAAAGAAGCAATATTACGCTCAATGGCTTCACCATGCCACAGTGGGGGTTATCTGAAATGAGAAAAAATTGCGGTGTAATGTAAAAATTGTAGTACCGATTTGCAAAAACTAAAAATCATTCAGAAAACTATATATTATGCTTACTGATCAAGTCAAACCTAAAATGTACCTATGTAAAAAAGTTCAACATTTTCAGATTTTCTGTATTTCTTGCAAAATCACCACATTTTACTTGAATTTGGATAGTGACAACATGCGATTTCTATTTCCAGCATTTTTGATACGTGCATCAGGTAACCAAACTGAGAATTTAACCACATGGGCAACTTTTTTGAGACCAACATATACAGTCCGTGACGAATTAGTGGCCACTCTTTGCAACGTCGGCGTGCGCGCCAGGCGTTGTGCACATACATACAGTATGTAAGCATAGGCTTGATTTGTGGTTTCTGCACAGTAGAGCAAATGGCGCGCGCGGCGCGCGCGTTTTTTCCAGTTTTGTCATACATCCAACGGCGGCAAGTCAAACGTACGTGGTATTTGCAGCGACTGAAGCTGTTCAAGTGTGCATCACATGGCGTCGGGTAACAAGTCATGGAAATAAAAACCGAGAGCATTCTGGAGTGCATCTGCAATCACCCAATGACCAATCACACATGCAGAGTAACCTTATGTTTGCTCCAGGCAACAACTGAGCAGGCCACCATAAAACGCAAGCAACTAACACAACTAACACCACTTGCTGTAATGTTTTATTTTGTGTTGCCTGCTTGTTTTTTCATCATTATCCGCACTGTCTGTCAGTCATGAGAGCGCAGTTTGTTCATTTATTTTCTTCTGGTTTGAAGGTGTTTCTTTTCAGCTTTGCTGTTTCAAATCCAATACGGAAAACACATCGAAATGACCACAAAAGCTGTGATCAAAAATCACCCTGCAAAAATGCTTTGTGACATGCCAAACAAAAACAAACGGCAAACTTGTTCACGCAAAATTCAAAACCGATCTCGCGTTTTGATAAATCGTGAACTGATTGCATAAATAAATGGTCGCTGTTACTCATTCCATGCATCCTGTGTGATTATTGGAAAACGGCGCGCGCTAAATTTTCCTATTGCCAAGCTACCGTACTCTTGCACATCACTCTATACTTATGTGCACAACGCCTGGCGCGCGCGCCGGCGTTGCAAAGTGGCCACATAATTCGTCACGGACTGTACCTATGTATCTCAGTGGAATTATCCTTTTAAAGGGCTCGGGACACAACCGAAGGAAGGGCAGCAGAGCGCAGTGTTATACATCGTTGGAAAGCACTGTCACAGCATATGTCACGCACAAATGTTAAGCTCCTTAGAGATTCGCTATCCCTTGGTGGAGCGACTTTTCATTCCAGAAAAAAGTGAATTTTTTCACAACTTGAAACGACCGGTGCAGAAACCCCAAATGAGTTGAAACTCAAGTAACACGTGCATAGGATTACAACGGCTTCTGGATAACTTATCATGAGAACTTCAGTCGCTCAAAGCATTGCTTCACTCAGTGAGGGTGCGAAATGTTCCAAAAATCGGCCACATTTTTCGAAAACACAAGTTTGTCTCTAAATTTTGAGGCCAAGCTTTGTGTTGCAGAAATGAAAATACAATAGAAAAATAGAGTATATGAAAACACTTAGATAGCGGCGTGACAGGCCGAAAAAGACCTAAAAATTGCCACTAAACTGCATAGTTGCATTCATTGACGGAAATGTGATGTAAATAAGCAAAGTATTGCATTGCATTGGAAACGAGAAAGTCAGATAAACGCACAGTCCAACAATCTAGATGAATTTCAAAACTTCAAACCCCATGGTCCGGCTGCTGCAGCCATGCCAGCCTGAATAAGATATTTGACTATAAGTCATTACTGTTAAAGATTATTGCACTTTTGATAGCATCAGAAGATGTAGCTTCAACGTAGCTATCGAACGATATATAACATGCCCATACTATCTCTTGCTATGGACAAGAAACGATCAAAATTCCGAAATCGCACACGGTGACGTGACGGTTCATTCCAGAATCGTCAAAAAAGCATTTTTTTAACCTCTGCCCTTAAGCGTAAGAATTTATTGCGGCTTGTTATATATCATTCGAAAGCTACTTCCGAGATACATTGTTTGGTGCTGTCACATTTACAATAGCTGTTAACAATAAGCATTTATAGCTGAATATCGTATTCAGGTTTGTATGGCTGCCCCGAGAGATCTGAAGATCTTGGGGTCTTCGGACCTTGATAGGTTGTTAACCCAGACGTTTCTCTCATATTTCTGTTTCGAATCCGATACAGTCTGTGGCCATTATGTGTCACAATTCTGGCGATGAATGCAGTCACCTAATTTAGCGGCAATTTAATGGATTTTTAGGCCTGTCACGGAGCCAGCCGTGAGTTAAAAAATTTAAAAACCTTATTTTCTGGTACTTTCGACGATGCTCTATTTCCCCATTGCATTCATATTTCCGCAGCGCTAAGCGTGGCCTCAAAATTTAGGGACAAACTTTTGTTCTCGAAAAATAAGGCCGATTTTTGGAACGTTTCGCCTCCTCACCGTGTGAAGCAATGCTTTGAGCGACTGAAGTTGTGATGGTAAGCTATTCAGAAGCTGTTGTAATCCTATCCATGTGTTACTTGTCCTTCAACTCACTTGGGGTTTCTGCACCGGTCGTTCCAATTTGTGCAAAAATTCACTTTTTTCTGGAACGAAAAGTCGCTCTACAAAGAGATAGCGAATCTCCAAGGGACTTAAAATTTGTGCGTGACATAGGCTGTCGGAATGCTTTCCAACGGTGTGTAACAATATGTCCTGCTGCCCTTCCTTCGGTTATGTCCCGAGCCCTTTAAAGCGGCTGTGTATAGGCACGCAGTGCGTGTACACCCTGTCGATTACCATCACCGGAATTGGATTAAAGAACATTCTTTTTAAAAAAAATTTTTAATAAGATTTACTTCTTTTTTTAACCCAACCCTGACCACCACAGGTGCAAGTTTGCCGAGCGATGTGCCCTGGGAGCCCGGCCAGCCAAATAATGCAGGCGGTTCAGAAGACTGCGCCAAAGCCGTAACGCCAACGTCTGGTCCGACAGCTTTGTGGGACATACCGTGCGGCTCGCAGACGTACCTGGCATCAGTCTGTGAATACGGTAAGGGAAACATTGATTCCTCAAGACTGCATCGACCAATACGAATAGGCTCAGCGTCCTATGCACTTCCAGACGTTCGCCACATATCCGACGAAGAACGTAAGTGAGACTTCACATATTTTCATAAATATTGATATTTGTGTTCTGAATTGGTTTCACGAGTTGAATGCTGTTCTTGTCGATGAAGTTCTGAGTGTTAGAACGATTTGATTTGCAATGGCACCGGATGCAGAAATGGTGACGGACGCGGCGCGTGACTATTGCATGGAACGCCGCGGTCGCTACCTCGGCAGCAGCTGTTTCTTCGTCAGTCAAACGACGATGCCCTGGAACGATTGTTGGACGCATTTGGCCCAGTTCAATGCTCGACCCGCACGAATCTACACGCAACAGATTATGACGAAATTGATACAACTCCTGCAGGCCGCCAGTGTGATGGTGCGTTGCGGGTTATCTGGAGTTGAATGGAGCACAGTGGCTTCACACCACTCAGGTTTTGAACATAAAAAAGTGTTTTGGACACCCAAACCAAACAACACACAGGATTTCTGGACGAGTCTGAAAGGGGCGGGAAGTGGCGGACAGTGGATGTCCGACCCTTCGACACCCGATGCCGCCAACGATATTAATGTTCGACCACAAGTTATGGGACAGATGACCGTGACCAGCGACTGTGGTGTGCTCAACGCATGGCCAACGAAATATACGGCAGGGGATTGCAACTTGGCAAAAAATTGTCTGGGAGAAATTGGTACGTTTCATATCGAAGAAAACGGCAGTTTAAAGTTAAGATTGAGAGATCAAGATTTCGAACGCGCACATATTTTCAGTGTCACCATTTCAAAAATACAAGAAACTGTTCGAGAACGCCCAGGTCGACGCAACTGGACTGAACGCAGGAAGTTCGAATTCAAATTCGAATTTTTAAGCTGCTGGTAGCGTGCAGTGTAATTTTCAAGACCCCAACTGTTGTCTTTCAGCGGTAATGAACACCCTCACACTGTCCCCCTCTGTTGATGAGCGTCTATGTGCCTTCGAGTGTCAACAAACCGAGGGATGTCTCAGTTTCACCTTCCAACCGTTGGCCGGCAATTGCACCCTCTTTGCGGCCAAATCGGATGGAATCGTCACCTATCCAGAAACCGGCGTGCATTTATATGAACGAAACTATTGAAACCGCGATGATCGTTGGTATATTTTTGCGTATGTTCTCAACGGAGCCTTGGCTTACTTTGAAATCTTGAATCAAATTTTCATTCTTCTAGTTTGCTATGAACAACGCAAATCGCATTGGTTATACTTATTTTACTAAGGTTATTCGTTGTATGTGGGGATTTTTATATTTTGTTTAGTGTATCGCCGAACTTTCTTTTATTAAGCTAAAAAACCTTGCTTTGGGGGTAGACAGGAAGTTTTTTTCGATTGATTTTCTTCATGATAATCTTTACCATTCACAGTAGCATTGCTATCATTTCACTTTTTTTATTTCTGGACTCTCATACAGTATGTTATAATATAAGACTGAATATCATTTCCCTCTCAAGCTTTTTGCGCAAGCGTACGTTGCGTACACAACCGTTTGTTGACTCTTCCGATGTTATGATCACATGTTTCGCTGTCCGTGTTAACAGACACACCTGTTTACCGTGTACCTCCGCGACATACCTGAACAAAGGCAAGTATTGATACCTACTGTATGTGCCTATGTGCTGTCAAGTAACAAATTGCAGAAGATGAAAATCCACCCAACTACAGTATATAGATTGTGTTTACAGGAACATCGGTCGAACTGTAGGATTACGGTGGGTGTTCGCCTTGCTCTAAACAGCAAAGGTGTCGATCGCGTATGTGGTTTGGCACAGTGGTTTTTAAAAAAAAATTTTTTTATTCGTGTTCGGAAATCGTGTTCTGGCGTGGGTCACGCTAATGTACGGTGGCAGCGATCGAATTGTAAGTTTTCTATTTGTAAGTCTGCAAGTTTTTTAAAGTATGAACAAAGTAGCACACAATGTGTCTGACGCATCCGCCCGAACAGCCCTGCGCCCGCCGTTTATGGTCGTGTAAAAAAATTTTTTTCATACATACACTTGGTTGCAACTGCGTCGAGCGCAATGGAACCGAAAAGATCGGTCTGAAAATCGATGGTATTGGTTCTAAAAGCACTTTTTAGTTTATAATCGAGTTTATACTTACTGGGAAGATTGTGTGGTTTCTAAACCACACAACGTCGTGTGGTTTTGCAGTAGCAACACAACTTGTGTGGTTTTCATCAAAAGTTGTGTGATTTTGCAGGAAAGCTGTGTGGTTTTTCGGATACCACACAACATTGTGTAAAGAAATCACACAACACGTGTGGTTTTACCTACGCGAGCGGGAAAATAATCGTGAAACATTAGTCTGCAATTTTTTTGGAATTCGCGTTTTCAATATTGCTCAGTTTATCGGTCTACGGCTGTATTAGTGCTAGGACTATGTTGCTGTGTTTCTATTGCAAGCAGGAGTTCAATTTGCTCCTGAACTCAGTCAGTTGTAAAGTAGGACGATCGAGCGAAACCTCAAATGGACCCGAGCATTATCCTCCGAAATCTTGATGTGCTTGAGGACACAAATGAGTGAGTTTTCCAGCTGAAATTGTACAAGTCTGCTGTTTATTTTTGAAAATGTCTTGTCAGAGATTACTCGCAAAGATCTCAGAATGGGCGAAAGGGTTACGCAGCTTTGAAGTGTTTTCAGGAAAACAATGGACATCTGACTTGACATTTGCACATGTTTTGTCTCTGTATCGATTGAACTCTGCACACATTAGCAAACTCTTATTTATGTCCGTTTATTTTCTCCTGTGTGTCATCTTATTCGTTGTTCTTTCAAGAAATCCGTTCTTGAATGATTCTTGGATCTGTTTCATTGCCTGTTGAACCTTTGTCCACGTGTAACTTTTCGTGTTGGTTTGTTACACTCTTCCATTTATCTCTTGTGTACCTTTGTACGTGATTATTGATCCGCATTCATTGTCTGATTGAAGCAACAGATTCCACATCGCATCATATGTTTAGGTACTTATGTATTTTTGTGCAGCATGTGTGTTTATATTTGGAATTTCTTTTTCTGAAACTAAACTGATTTAGAGGATAAACGTGCAAATAAAAGAATAAAAGCCGATTTTGCATGCGTTGTGATAACCTAAAAAATCACGTAACTTGTGTGGTTTACAAAACCACACAATTGTGTGGTTTTGATGCAAAACCGCACAATTTGTGTGGTTTCAGCCGCCTATACCCGACATGTTAACAACCACACAACTTTTCTTAAAAACCACACATCTTTTGCACATTCTGGAGGTACAAAACTTTTCTTAAAAAAACAAGAAGAATTGTGTAAAAAAACACACAATGTTCCCAGTGCGTATGCGGTTTGGTTGCAATCTCAAATCGGTTGAATTGTTTGGTCAATTTTCAGGAACGAGAAGACTGGAAACACTTCGATTTTTAGAAACGAAAAGACTGGAAACACTTCGATTTTTAGAAACAAAAGGACTGGAAATACTTCTGGATCGGTCTGCGGCAAACCGACCGATCACATGAACCGGCTGGAGGCTGGAATTGGATAAATGCTGATTACACAGGTGCTGTGGGTTGCTGATTTAAAATCGTGTGTCAGGGTTGAAAACCACCAATTTTAAAGTCAGAGCGCTGTCAGTTGACACGTTTCAAGTGGAAAACTCAGGGATGCATTTTTCTATTACTGCACATATGCTCATACAAAAACGTCCAGAGCTTTCCAGACGCAACTATTATAATGTGACCTCAGGCCGGCCTATTAATCGGAATCATCCGTTTATACGGAGATCGCAGTTTAATGGAACACTGTCGAATGAAATGCGTTAAAAAACAGATTAGGTGCGAGAACTCAACCTCTTGTTTTCTACAGTTAGCCACGCAGCCCACGTAATATGGGACCGCGTGCCGTGGATTCGCTCGCTTCAGCCTGACGACCTTCACGGCGAGGAGCATTGTGGCCATATTATGCTTCATAAGGATGTGAATGGCCTGAATGATGCACCCTGCGACAGGCTAGATGCTGCGGTGTGCATGGTCAGAATATAGGTGTGAAAGGCCTGGACTTGCTACGGTGATTCAAAGACAAGGTATTGCTTGTATGAATTGATGTGTGCGCTTAAACTTCAATTTTTGTTCTAAAAATGGTCAAATGAAGCTCGGTGTGAAACCCTGCGTCGGCTGAGGCCAAACTGAGCCTGTCGGTCCATTATGTGCGCACTGATGAGCCCAGGAATGAAACCAATTACACAAATGAAAGCGCTTTTTCGTTCCATCACACAGATATTACTGGAACAATTCATTTCAAACTGGAGGGCACCGCGTCTGGTGCGGCTGGCTGATAGTGTCTTCACCAGGTATTTTCTTGGAAAATATGGGGCAAAAACTTAAAGCAGGTTACCGTAAAAAATTTCTCCGAAAACTTAAGGAAAATCCGGAAATGAAAAAAAATCGAAAAATCGATAAGCAACTATTTTATAACTTTTGACTTTTTTACAACCAGGTCCACATTGGTGAGCAGTGTTATGCGTTTGTTTATAACGTTCACCGGCCGAATGATACATCAGACAATCGGCACAAGCGCACATCTCAGGGCGTCCTCTGGTGGATTGGTTTGCTCCACCGACGAGACAGCCAGTGGTAGGGCGTGGGTGAACGCGAACCACAGCGTCAACCCTAAATCGACGGCGGCGAATACACACTGGGGGGGTGGGGTGACACGAACCCAAAACGGGCAACCGCGGTGGCGAATGGCATATTAATTGTGGCACCCCCATATTACATTGTAAGGTAATATGTCTTGAGAACGATACCGCGCATCACGTAAAACCCGAAATCGACTGTGCATACAAAAATTGCTCTCTTCGACTGGGATTCGAGCCTGGGTTCTTTGATTAAACCACGCTTTGTGCAAGAGCAGCACATCCACAAACAGCACGCGCTCCGTGATCGGCTTTATCGCAGTGGTTAACTCAAGTGGTCCAATCACTTCGTCCATCCTAGAGCCGTCTACTAACCCCCCGAATGCCATGTATTGTTTCCCGCTCTCACTCATTGCTTCTGTGCGTTGACGTAGTGACTTGACCACTTTAGTCTCAACCCTGTGATCTTTTAGATCGTATTTTCTCGGAGCAAACATTATACATATTCACACAAAACATATCTAGTGCTTCACAAATCATGGCCGAACGTTGCTTTTCGTCTCGAAATGATCAACGGTTGTGAAATGAAGCGGCGAATTGTTTTTGTAAAGACAAGATATAATAAAAAATAAAAAAAATGGCATCCCACGCTGAAAATGCATTGCACACAAAAGTCAGGACTATACCAGACACAAAGAAAAGCCTTATTCTTGTGCTAGTGTTCAAGCACGTTTATAAGCCGCGTCAGTCCAACATCGTAAGCATCAACTTCAACATGGCGACATTGCTGTGGTTCGTCGGTTTGCTGGGCGGAATGTCATCCCTGGTCAAGGGCAGCCACGAGAATGGCCGAATTAAGGTTTGGTAATTGCCAACAATTCTCGACAAAGACTGTCATTACATAATGAGCATGGTTTTTTGTTCGTTGAAGTATGTATGATCCAATTACACTTGCTGTTATCGGGGCATGCGCGGTAGCGCATGTCCCATATGGTTGTCCGGAGTTAGTGCCGGCAGAAAAAATTTCACTGGCCAGTAATTCCACAACAAAGCACCGATGGTTTTTTTGTGGTGTTTGGGCTAGCCTACTTGTTTTGGTTTTTCTGTTGTGGATGGGGGGGGGGTTGGGGTCACGGTATGGTGTGTTTTGTTCTTTTTTTTCTTTTTTTTTTTCTTTCTTTCTTTCTTTCTTTTTTTTTTTTGTTTGGGTTTGTTTGTTCAAGGGAGGGATTGGGGATCGGGTGGGCGGGGGGTTTGGGTGGTTGGGAGGTTGAGTTGGTCGTGGGTTTTGGTGGTTGTTGTTTTGGGATTTTTGGGGATTGGACGGGACTTAGTGGTATCGTGCTTATCGTGGGAGGATATTGTGTGATGAAGGGATGGGGGTGTGGG
This sequence comes from Rhynchonema sp. JSB1_4, assembly GCA_030248065.1. Classification (NCBI taxonomy): domain Eukaryota; kingdom Metazoa; phylum Nematoda; class Chromadorea; order Monhysterida; family Xyalidae; genus Rhynchonema; species Rhynchonema sp. JSB1_4. Next base: position 5,530 of record JASAMV010001699.1, on the reverse strand, counting down.
AAGTCGGGGGTGGGAAAGAGGTTGTGGTGGCGTTGGTTTTTGAGCGGGAGCTGTTCGGGGATGAAGCTGCGGTGGAACCGGAACTTGAGTTGGTTCTTGCTGTTGTGCCATGAGTTAGTTACGGTTTGTTGTATGGCAGTGGGTGCGGAACATAGGTTTTCGGGGACGAGAAATCTAATGGTGACATTGGGTTTTTAATCCAGAGCTCTTGGGGGAGAGAAGAGGAGGTGGTGGAGGAGGTGTAGGATCTTTATTAAGAAAGTGGTCGATCTGGTGGGTTGACGTTGGAGGTGGGGGGGGCGGTGTAGGGGTTTGGGGGGTGGCAATGTCGAATGGTGATTTTGGTTTGAAGCGTTGGGAGTGGGGAGCGGAACCGGAACTGGAACAGGTATTTAGTATGTTGATAAGTGGGATAGTATGGTGATGATGATGATGGTGTGTGCGTTATAGAGGGTGTGGTGTGGAGTATATTGGTGTTGGGGGTCGAGTTTTCTATTGGTGTGTTTGGAGTTTGAATCGGAAGTGGTTGGAGATAGTTAGGGATATGGTAAGGAGGTTAATTGTAGTTATGCTGAAGTAGTTGCGTGCTGTATGTAGGTTTTTGGGGAGAGTGAGTGCGGTATGGAGGTCTGGGGGGTCGAGAATATTACTGGTGAAGTTGGATTCTGAATAGGGAACGGTTCGGAGTAAGTAGCGGTGCAGGATAAGGAGTTCAATATTTGGCTGTGCATATAGGTAGGGCGTGTGGTGGTTTGGTTTTAGGGGTAGTGAGTGAGGTGTGTGGGTTTGGGGGTTTAGTGAGGTGCTCTTCTGGTGATATCGGGTTGTCTGAGTACTGAGTTTCTGAGCAGGGGTTAAGGAGCAGGATACTGTCTGTTGAAGAGGAAATTGGGTGCGGGATATGGGTCTGATGGGGAGGAGTTAAGTTAGGGTGATACGGGTGTTTTGGGTTGCGGAGGCTAGTGGTGATATGGGTTTTGGATGCGGTGTCTTCGGAGCAGGAATAGGAGCAGGATCGGGTTGTCTGTATAAGGGCAGTGGTGCGGGATATAGGTCTGGGTCGAGAGATAGTGCGGGGGGTATGTAGGTTTTCGGGGTAGAGTTCTAGTGATGGTGACGGTGGTGTTTCAGGAAGTAGGTTTTATGCATGAAAAGAAGTGGAACAGGAAGGAGTGTTTATACTGGAGATAGTTGTAGAGGTGTTGGACGGATAGTAACGAAGGGTGCGGTGTTTAGGTTTTCTGTGTTGAGTAGGAGAAAGGTGGGGTTGGTTGTTAGATCGGGGAAGTTGGTGTTGGAAAGAAACTAAATGGGTATTAGAGTCGGTTATGAGTATGGTGGTGCTGGTGAGGTTTTTGTGTTCGTGGTGTGTAGGTGGTTTTGTTTCTGGGGGCGGGGAATCGATGGTGGTGTGTAGCAGTTTTAGGTGTATAGTTTGAGGTGTGAAAGGTGAAAGATTATGGTGAATCCACAGTGTAGTGATCTGGTGTGTGTGTGATTTCTGTTTTCTCTGTTAATTTATGGTGAAATGTATGTTTGGTTAAAGAATGGGGAAAAGAGGGAATGCTGCGGTGGCGCGGATAGAAGAAGGAATGTTGCGTTGCGGCGGTGGTATCAGGTTATGGTTCTAAATGCGAGACTGTGGAAAGAAATAGAGAGATGGGTACTCCGAAGGGGAAAGGTAGAGTGAAAGGGTTAAGGGAGAGGAAAGCTACGAGCAAATAAGTGCATGATAAGGAGAGGGATGGGAGAGAAGGAGGGTATAATAGGATAGGGAATAAGAGCGATGGGGATAAAGGAGCAATGGGCGGACGAGGGAGGAGGGGGTGGGAGAGGGAAAGGAGAGAGTGGTAAAGTAGGCGTGGGGCGTAGAGTGTTCGATAGGCGTAGGGCGCTTATGGTTCCTTTGAGTGTAGTGTTTGTTCTTTCGGATGTGTTGATATTGGTGAATTATCCTGTTCTGTTTGGTGAAGTGTAGTGTTCTGTTCCCCGTAGTTGTTCTTAGTGTTCTTTTCCTGTGGGTGGTAACAGTTGTTTGTGTCTATAGAGCCATGTATTGTATGGTGTTCTATATGCGTCCGCCTCTAAGATCAGTATCTGTCTCTTCTTGAATAGGAGTGTAGGTGTACGACTGGAAAGGGAAAGGAAGAGGAAAGGAAGTCTGTGTGTGTGTAAAACGTCTCGGGCAGGAGAGACGCGGCGTCCCCTGCTCCATATGTACGCAACGGACGAGTTTTCTGTCATTCACCTGTTTTTACGCCTGGGACAACCTGCAGCATAACGTGTGATCGGAGTCACACGTTGAAGGTGAGATCCATTTTGCGTCTTCAGAAACAGGTCCGGTGGGTGGTGGCTGTGGGTTGCCATACATTTGAAAAATGTATAGCTTTACTTGTATCGCACATACGTGTACATATCTTGGATTGCAGGGAAGCTCAACTGTCTGGTGCTCTGGTGGACAGTGGGCAGGTCCCGATGGAGCGCCCAAGTGCATCAGTGCAGAGAGTTAGTTTTACTCAGACCGCGTCTTGCCATACGAACATGATGATTTGTTACTCCTGGTCACGTGGGTGTTTTCGGCTTTCGTAACCAATTCGCGGATGTTTCGGCTCAAGTGGCCCAAAGCGAAAAAATTAACGTCCCAATCGTTCCAGCTGGTTGTCATCCTTACGCAACTGTTGAAAACGGTGATTTCACTTACTCACATGGGCACAGGTTAACACAGCACCATGCGGTGGGAACCAAAGTGACAGGTTACGATATTTTGGCGACGGATTTTGGGTTGAAATTCTGTCTTGTGCAGCCGCAGTCCAGAAAAAAAAACGCTTTCCTGCAGCAAGGTTTCCAAATAATAGGAGTTGTGTAGCATGCTTTTGGATGCCCGTTTCGAACAATAAAACATTTCCGAGTGTATCTGTGTATGATGCGCCGATGCTTCACGCATTCAATTTATGAGATGCAGAAGCCAACTTTGTGGTGCCATGCGGGGGGGGGGGGGGGGGGGGGGGGGGGGGGGGGGGGGGGGGGGGGGGGGGGGTGGGGGGGGGGGGGGGGGGGGGGGTCAACCGATTTCAATTTGGTGTCGCCTCCATTTGGTGGCGCGCTTAGACAGAACGTGTGCCGGTGGTGCGTCACGAACTAAAAAAACAAGAATAACCATAATGTTTCAGTCACGTGCAATGCCGGCTACAAGCCCGACCCATACAGCAGCGCCGAATGCACGAACAACCCAAATGTCGGCCCAGCATGGTCTCGCTTGATCGTTTGTCTCAAACGTGAGTCAGCCGAAAAATTATCTTTATTTAAATATGAACAGTTTAAAAAAACGAAAAATGGAATCAAATATTCCAAGAATGCCAACACCCGTCCCACATCAGCAACGGCCGCATTAATTGTCATTCACGCAATTTTGTTGATGGAATGAGCTGCACAGCCATGTGTGATCGCGGCTACAATTTGACGGTTAGACAGTGGTCGTTAATCCATCGCGCTTGCGTAAAAAAGTCTAATTTTCATCCAACAGGATATACTGTCGGTTCTGCTCGTACATTTACGCCGTGAACGTCACGGTTCTGTGCTAAGGTCATTTTGACAGAAGCAAGTTTAATTGTTGCGTTGAGTTGCAGGGCGGTAAGACGCTTGTGTGCTATGATGGGAAGTGGACAACTCAGCATGGAATGCAAATGCCCAAGTGCATCGATGCAGCGTGTTTGTTTCTGCGGATTCTACCTTTCCGGAGAACGCCAAATAAATCGTCCTCCCCTGAATAACTGTCCAGTGAGGGCGTATTCCGGAAACTTTCCGAATAAGCTCCAACAGTATATGTGGCAATTTCGGTGATGTTGCATAAAAGTACGTGCTTATTTTTATATTATTTTTATGAAAACTTCAGTTCCTACAAGCGTGTCCCATCCCAACTAAGCCCCCAGTGGACTTCATTTGGCGTTCTCCGGTACATTACGCACCTTGCGACCTGTACCCATGAACAGATCGGTTGTTCACAATTTCAGCGTGCAAGAAAGAAGACATTCCAAATGCCTACGTGACCTACACCAAGGATCGTGGAAACATGATCAGCGTTAGCGGAGAGCAGGTTGGATAACCTTGGACCGTCTCCGTAAACCAATTGACTAAGTTATAACTTTTCGTAGGTATAGTAAAATTCTAATTTCGTTGCCTCATACATTTCTACAGACGCTGGAAAACTCCCGTTCGAAGTCGAGACAGGCAACAAGCTCAGCACACAGTTAACAAGCTGCGCAGCTGGCTCGTGTGCGTTTCGAATGTTTCAGCCACACAAACTGTGTGTGTCAGCTGCCTGCCTCGACTTCGAACGGGAGTTTCCCTGCGTCTGTAAAAATGCATGATGCAACAAAATTAGAAACCTACTATATCATAAATTGTGTTTCATTCGTTATTCAAACCCAGAGAATCACGTGCATTGATGGCCTCACGTTTGTGGGTGCATCTCACGTTCGCACGTGCGTCGGCCCAAATCGGTGGAATGTCGAAAAACATCTCGTCGCATGTATTCGAAGCAAGTTATATTCCACAGGGTGTACTTTGTTACCTTGTGGTGCAAAAGTGCATTCTCATTTTATGATGTGCCGTGCCCCCACGTTTGATTACCGATAATTCCCTTTTGATTGCAGTGTGTACCACTCCGTACAAGTTGCACGCCACGGTCACGCCGTTCTTTGACAACCCACCTGGTCAGGCGACAGTTCCAAAACTCAGTATTGAATGCAATGCAGGTCTGCAACTTTGTTCTAGATGGAACACACTAATTCATTCAATCGCTTTTGTTTTTAAATAATCAAAGGCTACGGGCTGATCAACAAACGGGAAAACAAACTGACCGTCTCGGGAAAGGCGACAGTCGGATGCAAAGCTGACGGCACATACGAGCACGACAATTATGAATGTGAACCAGGTTGGTTTTCCTTCAAGTATCGGGCGATAAAACAATTCTGCAATTTCCCGATATTTTCTTACGATGACCTTCCAGTTTGCGCACCGCCCTATCTGGAGAATGTGGTCAGCCAACTTCCATCGATGATCCAGTCGCAATGCACGACCATCACGTGTATTCCTGGGCACGTCTTGCCCCATGGTGCCAGCAGCATGATGGTGTGCTGCGTGGGGGCGAACACGTACGACATGCTTCAGCGCTGCCGACGACCGTGGTGAAATCGACAACGGATATGATGTGCGTGCATCCTAAACTGACGAGAATCTGAAATCATATTTTCTGAATGTCGAAACTTTGTGTTTCGAGTTTCGTTGTTAATGTTCTTGTTGGCAATATGCTAGTTTTACGTTATCTTGTGCACTGTGGAACACATTTTCAGTAAATTTGCGTTAATTGCTTGAGAAAACAAACCTAGGTCTAACGAACGTCCGGTTGGTATACCTCAGGCAATATGTGTAAAACACAGTCTAAACACGAAGCCAAACGAAATAATCGAATGGAACGGCACTTACATATACATACATACAGGGTTGGGCAAAAAAACGACGGCGTTTTTCT
>JASAMV010001695.1:0-40263 GCA_030248065.1 Rhynchonema sp. JSB1_4 | reverse complement strand
AATGTCATTCAGTTGGTTGGACGAAATGAAATGCAAAGCACTTGTCCATCACATAATGGGTGGAATTTTCGAAACGGTGTAAAGGTCCGTTGGGCGTAAATGTCGGCGTAAAGTTGGGTCGAAAGCTCGGTCGGCGTAGCTCAGTCCTCCTGCCTGTTATAACGGGAATGTTTCAGTTAGTACCGAGGTCTATCACACTGAGCTGTCGACGAGCTCGCCAACCTTACCCCAACTGACCTTTACCCGTTAGAAAGTATCACCCAATATTCCTTACCAATCACGAATAGATAGACGGAGAACCAGAATCAAATTCGCCATCAGAATGACCGACGAGAGAAAGCTAAAACGCAAACAAAAAGCGCCCGACAACCAGCGGGAACATGCAGAAAAACCAGACAAAGGCGCTGTTTGTTGTGATCACAAACACGCACACACTACACATGCACACACACACATGTGGGGTTTGGGGAGAAATGCCTGGATGTCAGATAAAAAAAACATAAACATCCATTGAACACCGAACGAAGTGAAACAAGGGCAACAGGAGGGGGAATGTGTTTTTTAAAAGCGTTCAACCCCCCCATACAGCTAACATCAACGCGCTTGTCTTTCAATTGTCGTTATCAAAATTTACATAATGTACACACATTCTCTGGAACCAGGGCCGTGGGTGGAGAGAAGCCGCATATTTCGCATGGCGCATCCCTCTGCCCTTGGTTTGACACACCGTGGCTGGCATTCATTGAAATTGCGAAAAAGTCAAAACAAATCTCAAGCCCAAAATTGACACGATACGATACTATGTAAGGTTCGTAGAAAACAGACGAACGCACTTTCGTCGAAAACTTATTCGGCGGTATCGGATATCCGTAGGCGTCCGGCAACCGCGGTCGTTCCCTGACCCCTCTTTGAGTGCCATTACCGTACACAACACTGGTGCCGCTGCGAATCGTGTCGGTCACTTTATCGAACTGAAACATCAATATAATGTATTCAGAATGTGCACGTTTAAGGCTGAAACATCAAATCATCGAGTAAATGAAAAACTCACAAATGAGCGCGTCTTTTCCGACCGAGTTGTCATTTTGTGATGATAATAATAATGAGAAAATAAATAATAATGCTGCACGGTTTCGGCCAGTCAAATAAATAATCGTGATAACAAATTTAAAAATACTCCAGCATTCACGTGCCAGCGGCGTACATGCTGTGGAATGGTTTGGTTGGTGGACTGTTGAAACAATAAATTTACGGCTCCCGTCTTGATTCAAACAATTCAAAGAATCTGAAAACTGGCAGAAAATGTCAAATAACGGACAAATAGATGCATGAAACAATAACCGGTCAGTGACTGACTCTGCTGCACGTGAGACAATGCAAAATAGCAGGCAGGAAAGCGCGAATGAATGAATAAAAAAACGAAGCCACCAATTGTGGTGGGTAATAATCCATGACCGCGCACAACAATGCAGCAACAGATATCACATGCCGCTCTCAAGGTCATCTAGGGGAGCACGGATAGAACAAGTACACGATAAAATAACACAGATCGAGATAAAATTATCACATGCTATGCATAAATAATGCATGGAACGCATAGATAGAACGACTCGCAGTACAACAAGGTCTTGCGAAAAGCTTGCTTCCAATCAAAATTCAATACAAATCAGTGTGCATTACACACGTAAACTGGACAAGTTTATCAGGCATAACAATGTGCAAACAGAAATATGATTCAGCGGAACGGGACACACGAATACGACTAATCATGATTACACAATGCACCATGAGCATTGCACATATAACGGACAGGAGAAACACAATTTACACCACGATGGGCATTGTGTACACTCTGGATACTTGCATGGCTGAATGAAATGAATGCCACATGTTTTAGGGTATATTGCTTTGCTATGCTAATATATACTGCACATTCCAGGAATAGGCATGCTCCAGCATAAAACGCAGATACTTATGCACACACCACAAAGTACAAAACTGCCGAAATCGGGTTTAGTGATTCATATGAACATTTTAGCGAAATTATGTAACGTTCCGGCCAGTTTGTAATGTGGTTAGTTATTGCTGTTCTGTTCTGCGAACGGAGTAAACGATACGCGAATAAAGGGGCCAAGTGTTTGCGTGGAAAGTATCGGCTGTCAAGTTTGATCAACATGTTCATTGCAGTCAGTTCGCTAAATTAATACAACATCACTGTAAAACTGCAAACGACTGTGACCGAGCAGCGGGGAAAGGCGGACGGGATGAAACGAAATGATGACCAATGGCAGTGACTGGACTGGTGCAATTGACAAATGAACCAAGCTGGCAAAACAATATTCGTAGTGTTTACTTCGGGGCGTAGGCTTGAACTTGGGCACAAATCAACCCCTATCAATACACTCAAGCCTGAACCTAGAATAACGAACGACAGGCCTGAGTATTCACTTGCTCATGTGTGCATAATGGACTTCACCGACATGGGAACCCCAAGCAACGCAGTGCCCAAATGGCCAAATAATGTGGGATGCGAGAGCATTGTGTGACTGTTGTTGAAAAAAAATTAATTTGGAGTCCTGTCTACGCCTAGGTTTCGCGGGGTATTCGAGACCATCGGTGTGACGTTGTGCCCCCCGCTCAGCAGCCGAATAGCACAATCGCCATGTGAAACTCACTTAGTAAAATGATAAATTTTAAAAGAAAATTTTTTTAAAAATCTTTTAAAAAATAAATTGCAAATTTGTAGTACTGTTGCGAAGTCGAAAAGAAAAAGAATAGTATAAAAACACTTAAGATGCACACATGATATTGAGAAAAGTAGACAATTTGATAAAGGTTATAAAGAATAAAAAATAAAACATAAAATTCGGCAATCTTACGAGAAGCTCGCTTTTGATGCGCTTGATGATGACGGGTTGGGTGCCAGTCGGTAGTACGAAAATGTCTTGGTTTGGCAGAACGTTTTCGTGCCGTTTGGGAAAATGACATTTACCGAGATGGAGTAAAACGCAGAGACGGGTGAAAGTGATCAGGATAAAGGGATGTTCTTGTTTATAAACAGGGAAGTTTGCTAAGCAAAGAAACCCAAAAACAGATGTAGAGTTAATCTGGATTATGTTAGGTATATTCTATAACCCGGCCCTTGTATGTACATTCCAATGTACATACCTGCCAGCACATCCCACCATGCCTCGCACATCAGCAACAGCCAATCAGCGCCTGCCTGGTTCCGACCGTCTCGCTGTGCTGGCTTGCTGCTGTGTGATGTTATTCCAGCTAAGCGCGCACAGCGCGCGCCCCTCTTTTGGTCTCTGACACGCGCATGGCGCGTATGAACGTATTTCCTGGTACCTACATTGTATGTACCTTGGGTTTTATCTTACCTTCTTCTGCTATGCTTTATGTCTGTTCTTGAAACATCAGCGAGCTACATTCGGTTTTTACCCATATACTTGAGGTCTACTTCTACACGTCTCTCTAATTAATAAAACTTATCGTAATCAACGACACGCGGTCTGGACTCGGATATTACATATGCAATCTTCGGTAACGAACACACAACCCAAATCGTAACAATTATTTGGGGCTTGAAATGAAGAAAGAGAAAGAATTGGCGGGAACAGACTATGTTTGACAGTGTATGTGTCAAGGCAAGGTGCTTTGTGCACCTTAACAAAAAATATCGTATCGGTTAGGTAGTGTAGTACGATGTCAATGATTGCTGGTTTTTTAAATCCTCTTTCCATAAGTTTCCTACACATGTGTGTAACAGCTTCTAGATATGGATGATCGTCATAATGATGACGTGATGTTCGTGTATAATTGGTGGTGCGTTTAACGTTTCTGAGATTGACAGAAAGCAAGACAAGTCAAGGCTGCGCGGTAGCAGTCAACAACAAACGTATGCACGTGCAAGGTGTGCATCTATACTTCGACAGCGTACACCAACGAAACTTACTCTCTGTCTCTCGAAAAACTGTTCAACGTTCACCAGACCTAACGTAATGCAACTTCAGCAACGCACCGGCCACAAGCATGCAAGGACTGGTGACAAATGCAAGTGATGTGCTCCGTATAATTGCTGCATTCGCAATTCGCGGTGCGCATTCAACCACCAACAGTTGTTAACAGCGCGCAAAGAAAAACTCGACACGGTAATAAACTTGAATGGAAATGGAACTGGTTTAACATTACCTATATACAAAGAAATGTAGTCCGATTTTCGGACCGCTTGACGAAAATGATCCTGAGAAATAATTCTGGCTGGCTATCGTAGGTGTGGCGATTGAAAGAAGTGAATAGCAACCAAAAACGAACATGAATACATTATGAACAGCAGACACAGCAGGTTAAATAGATCCACAAAGGTGGACTTGCCCAGCTGAAAAAGCAAGCAGAGAGAACGCGTGGTACAGCCAAACCTAACAACAATCTGCCAAGAAAATTTGAAAAACACCACCGGCGCGCCACTTTGTCGAAAACCATGCACAACTAGAAAGAAATATATACCTTATAGTTGGTTGCGCGATGCGAAGGTGTGCACGCACGAAGACGGTGGGACACAAAGAAAATGCTGTTTGTTTGCTATCAGCCAGACAGAAAAGGCCGGGCATTTTATGCGCTGGGGGAACATCGTAAACTCGTATTATACCTGCGTATCACAAACAAGTGTGATGTGTCTGTGTGACACCAGCAAGAGAATTACGTGGAGCATTGAGGTGTTATTTTTGCAACATACAGACCTATCACAGGGACAAAACGAGATTGAATTACATATATAACTACAGAACATTGATTATGCCGCAAATGGAAGCGAATACCACACCAGATACCTACATTTGCCAAACCAAATAAACATGCTGACCACATGGTGCGTGGTGTCAAATGAAAGAACCGAAACCAAGATCTAATTACTTACTGTTGTTCTGACAATGTTATACCGGCCGCACAGAGGCACCGTCAGCAGGGCCATCGTAAAAAAAGCAAGTGCTACTGCACCACTTTTGATTGAAAGCAACAGTGTAAGCGAAATGAGTCACTCACTCGCATAGGCTTACCTAACAGCTAATCGTTGCACACCGGTTTCAGCTTGTGTGTGCGAATTGAACAAAAACACTAACCACCAGTCACTCACCACAAACAGAACAGCAGCAGCAGATGGCAGCCGAGATAATAAGCTCATCGCTCGGTTTTAGGGTGGCAGGCAGTCTGTCCCAAAATCAAATGAACACAGCTGCAGGCGGGCGAGCAACATAAATGGGCCAACATACAGTGAATGCGCCCTTCAGTGCGCCACACATGAGCTTACATTGGAACTACAATGAGTGACTGTGATGAAAATTAACCCAGAAATGGAAAATGAGAGATTTGTAACAGATCATTCAGTTACGTATCACAATGAAAAAGGTAAGTGAGGCACACTTGTACAAATCGCAAGAAACGGAAAAGGGTGAGAAACGCAGAAGTAGTGACAGAACACGGCAAGCACGTGCGATGCAGCTCAATACTGTCCGCAGTTAGAAGAACTGCTTGAGTTTGTCATAAAAGTCGAGAACCCACGCTTATGTAAATATATTTATGCCATGATTTTCCATTGTAAACAGGAAATAGCACATGATGCAAACTTGCGTTTGTATTTGTATCAATAATAACAGTAACATAACAAGCAGAACTTCACGTATGCGTGACAACACATGTAACAACAACAAAATATTTACGATGAGAAAGATGATGGGATCACGACCGCAATTATGCCATATGTCACCTGATGTTCCATTCTTGTTCAAAAATATGGCACAGTTTGGCACACGTCAAGGCCGCCGATAGCGGATAGCTGGACAGTTTTACCTCGCTCTCAATGTAGTCAGGACTGATCTGCAAAGCGGTTTGCGAAGTTCAATTCTTACGTTTTTAGTCCATCCGGGAGAAAACAATTTCTCTTGGTAACACAGGCAGCAACCCATTTTTTCCTGGCTAAGAAATTGAGGTAGGCGTATTAACGTATTTAAAAACGTTTTCGAGTCTTTGTTTTTTTTCACTTTTGACCATGATTAAATCTATGCTTCTGGGCCACACACTTTCTTCGGCCAAGTGCACCCAAATTGCAAAAGCCAGAACAAGAACAGTACTTTGTCACAGTAATTGTTTTCCCCACAGGAAAGCACTTTCTCGTCAGAAAATTCCCCTTGTACCACAAATAAAGCGAAAAACAATCAACATGCAACACACTCACCTTTCCCTTGGCCATCGCTCCGATGACAAACACGATCGGCTGGTCGGTTTTCGGCACCAAATCCGACGAATCCGGGAATTGGCCGGCGTTCACCGACGTTCCCACTTTGCGACATCCGATTGGCAAATGCATGGTCACCGGGTTTTTGACGATTTTTAGCAGAATTTGCGACGTCTCGTCGGCGCGAATGGTGAGCTTGTGCAGCAGTTGGACTGAAGTTTAAAAAAAATGTTTCCGAATGAAAACCAAATTTCAAACTTTCAACGTTCTTATCTTTTTACTTTCGAACGCAATAATATAAGCCTGCTGTAACCGAGACAAGGAACACTGCAAATTTTTTTTAGAATGCATAGAATATAAAAGCTGTGAAACATCCAGTCAATTTTCCTGGTGCATTTAACCGGGATGTCAGCAAAAGAAGCCTACTTTAACGAAACGGACTCGGCCCACTGTGAGCAGCGGCTTCCGCAATCTTCTGCCACTGACATAACTATAACACGCAAAAACGTTATCATTCAAAGCAAGGAAAGCTGATCAAAACTCTGGTGCTCTACGCAAGACAAGGAAATAAAAACACAAAACATTGTCACAAACCCATTAATCCAGAAAATCGGTCAAACGTGCGAGGTATTCGCGTTTGTGGACTGATCTGAATCAACACATTGCGTTCGGTGTGCACATAGACTTGCAGCAGGCCAGCACGATTAAGAGGACTGTCGAATAACATGAGGAGACACTGAAATTATATGGTAAAATCCAAGTATGAAGGTATGAACTGAAGGTACGGTAAAATCGTGGCGTGAAAAAGCGACGCCAAAAGAACGTTGTGCTGTCTCATGTGGATGCGCGAGGTACCCGGACGCCTTTGACAACAAACAAAACAGTGGCTTTTTGGACATTCTTTTGTGTGGGCGCAATTCGGAAGCTTTACTAGATTTGTGAAGAAAGAAAAAGGGAAGAAATGCGAAACGCACCTGATGTGTGATATCAGGCCGATAGTTGGCTGGGTCTTTGCCGTGCTTCTTCAAAAATCCACGATGCTTGTCGCTGTTCAGCAGTTCGTACGTTTTTCCGATCTGCGAAAAAACTTCAAAAATTAGTTTCTTTCTCGTCTGGCGACGGGGTTAAAAGGGCCCAGGGATCGGAAACGGGCCAGCCCAGCCCTAACGCGGGGGGGGGGGGGGGGGGGGGTGGGGGTTCGGGGGGGGGTTTTTGGGCGCGCCTTCGGTTCCAAACATTGTGCTGGGCCAAGATTTTGGGAGAAAATTTTCTTCGACGTTCCGAAGACGCAGGGGGGGTGGGTGTTTTTGTTGGTGGTGTTTTTTTATGAAAAAAGAAAAGAGCAAGAAGAAAAAAAATCTTTTTTGGTCCAAGGGGTCGGGTGTCGGGTTTTGTTCAAAAACTAGATGTCGGGTGTCGGGTTTTTTTGCAACTGTCGGTGTCGGGTGTCGGCTTTTTTTCTCAGATGTCGGGTGTCGGGTACCCCCCCGACCTCTAACCCTAGCCCTAACCCAAACACTGTGCTGGGCCAAGATTTTTTTACTTAATCGACCGGGTTGAAGATTTGGGGGCTAAGCAACCTGGGGATTCCATTTTTAAGCATAACTGTCAACATTCTAGCGCAATAATAATAAAGTATCGCCTTTTTTCCCAGATTTTTTTAGTTTTTATTTTATTTTTCGACCTTGCGGGGCCGACCTGCCACAACGGGCTTGGCCCGGGTTTGCCGGTGCGTGGGGGGGGGGGGGGGGGGGGGTGGGGGGGCCGCCCCCGGGGGGGGGGGGTGTGGGAGGGGGGGGGGGGGGGGGGGGGGGGGGGTTTTTGTTTGTGGAAGAGACCAAGGGTTGCTTTTTGAGGAGAGTAAAGTTGGTTTTTTTTCATAGTAATGCTTTTCCGCAATATTGTTTTTGCTTTTGGTTTTTGGCCTTTTGAGGTTTTTGGGGTCATCGTCTTCAAGACCCCAACGGGCTTGGCCGGGTATGGGACTTTGGGTTTTTTGGTGTTGTGGAATGGTGTTGATTTCGATTTCTCAACGACACCACTGCCTCCAGCTGGTTGACCTTTTCACTGACCAGGCCGGGTCCGCTTTACCTGACTCGTTTCCTAACTCTTAGCGCCTTTTGAATCAGATTTTTATGGCGATTGAAGACACTGTGAACCTTGTAGCACAGCACATTTTAGAAAGTTCAGATTTTTCAATGAAATTAAGTGGTGTCGGCCGAGGCTTTCTCGGGCCAAATGCCGAATAGACCGGTACCGACCGATTCCCAGCAGTACTGCAGCTACTTCAACTGCGGGGGAGATACTGTCCCTTGAGGTCAAAAAAGGGGAGATGCGCGGTACTGTACCCAGGAATTGGGACGAACTCATTTTGGGGCGTAGTTTTAAAGGGAGATACTGCACCGTACTTTCCCCTTCGTACTGTACTGTACCATACTAATTTCGCGGAGATTAAATTATGGGTGAAAATGTACGTAAATCGCGCGAAACACGCAAGTTTTTGCACCTTTTGTCGATTTTTCTGCCATTTTCGACCAAAAAGAGAAATTTTGGAATGAAAAATGGGAAAACTTGGGGAGAGAGAGATGCAGTACCAGAGAGTGGGAATGGGGAGATACTGCAGCGCGGGGCCACATACCGTACCGGCGAGGGGAGCTACAAAGCCTAAGCCTGAGCCTGAAGCTAAGCCTAAGCCAAAGCCCACAAGAGAAACAAAAAACGGAGGTGGATGCTGCTCGTGAAGATTTCCATCTCCCAAATTCGCAATCAGAGGTCACTCACTAAATTTTCAGCCATTTCCTGTTGGGCAAGGTGCAATAATCGCAAACTAACGCGATTCAAGCATTTGGAAGTGCAAACTTTCTGGCCCACTGAAACCACTACCACCACTCACTAAATTAGCATTGGTCACATCACATCCACACGCACATAGCTACGCCACACAGCAGTGTAGTTCCTGGTCCGGCGCGGCGGTTAGTGTATCTACCCCTTTTTCCGCGCGGCGGTTAGTGTACCTCCCTGGGGGGGAAGGGGGGGGGGAAGACCAAAATTCAGGAAAAAGTCACTTTTTGAGGTAGAAAATTTGACCGATTTTTTGCCCCTTTTTCGAAAAAATTCTCGATAAAACAGGTATTTTGGCGACTTTTGACATCATTGACCTAAAAAACACCCATTTTGATCTAAAAATGCCTATTTTAGGCAAAAAATTGAGGCGGTTAGTGTACCTGGCGCGGCGGTTAGTGTACTAGTGTACCTTGGTCGCGGCGGCTAGTGCACCTTAGGGGGGACCCCCCTCCCCCCAGGAACTACACTGATTGTAGATAACCAGTGTGCAATGAAGAGCTGGTGCTCGCTGGCCGTGGAGTGAACATGTGCAAACTTTGGAAAAGCTTTCAAAAGCTTTGCACATGTTCACTCCACGGCCAGCCAGCACCAGCTCTTCATCGCGCACTGGTTATCTACAATCAGTGTAGTTCCTGGGGGGAAAGGGGGTCCCCGGTTATTTTTAGGTCAATGATGTCAAAAGTCGCCAAAATACTCTTTTATTTTATGGAGAATTTTTTTCCAAAAAGGGGCAAAAATCGGTCTCCTCAAAAAAGGGACTTTTTCCTAATTTGGGTCTTCCCCCAACCCTTCCCCCCGGGGAGGTACACAAACCACCGCACCGGACCAGGAACCACCACTGACGCCACATGCACACTGTCAGTTTCCCAGCTGTGAAAAAACAGCTGTTTATTATAACCTTCGCAGTTTCCAGCTGCGCATTCTCCAACACAACGATCAAGCGTTTCGTCTTGGTGTCGTTTTGTTGCTTCAGACGTTTGGATCGTGGCCCAGCAGCAAGATCTTCACAATCAAATTCGGACATGACGCTGACGAGTGGGCTGTTCTGAAAGTGGCGCAAGCAGAGGTCGCAATCGGGCCGTATTTGGTCGGGCCGGGCTGGCCAGATCCCCCAAATCTCCGGCCCGGCCCGACCTTTCGTGCCGGGCCGGACACCCCGGCCAGAAGCTTCTGAAGTGACTTATTTCACTAAAAAATAAGGATTTGTTCGTCAAAAAATACTAAATTTTCTGACGGATTCGGCAAGAAAGTAAACACTGTCTCTTGACAAATTTTTTCAATAAAAGCAATGAATTTTCCACTGCTTCTTGAATTTGTCATCTTTGTCTGGTCCCCTGTGACGTATCTGATTAAGAACAGAAAAGTAGACGGAGTTTGGGTGGAATCCAATCAAAATCAAATCAAGCTGTCGCCTGCTGCCCAGAGGTGGGAATCGGGCCGGGTTACCTCGGCCCGGCCCGGCCCGACTTGGAAAAAAGTCGGCCCGGCCCGATTTTTTCGGCCCGACTTTTTCTGATGATATTTTGAAGAATTTTTTGGTTCAAAAATTGCTGTTTTTTGGTTTAGAAATACCTTATAATCACGGAAGTCGGTACTAATTTGCAGAATCGCGCGAAATTTTGACAAATTTGGCCTAAAAAAATCACGATTTTTTATTGAAATTCGATGATGTCGGGCCTTTTCGGGCCGGCCACCCCGGCCCGGCCCGACATTCCGGAAAGTCGGCCCGGCGCGGCCCGACCGTTCGGGCCGGAAACCTCGGCCCGGCCCAGCACGAACGTCGGGGAGGGGCGGGCCGGGCCGGCCTGATTCCCACCACTGTGCCTGCTAAAATACGATAAAATTTGAATTTGAACAGAGGTGGGAATCGGGCCGGGTTACCGTAAAAACCTAAATAGTAGGGGGGCTCTATTAACTCACTGACCCCATTTTGGGGGGCTCTATTACGGGGGGGGCTCTATTCCGGGGGGCCTCTATCAATTCACTGACCCGAACCAACACCACTATCAAGCCTTAATACACTACTGTATATGGGATGTTACTTAAGGGGGGCTCTATTAATTCACTGACCCCTTTTTGGGGGCTGTATTGCTGCGGCGGGGGGGGCTCTATTCCGGGGGGGGGGCTGTATTTAGGTTTTTACGGTACCTCGGCCCGGCCCGACTTGGAAAAAAGTCGGCCCGGACCGATTTATTTAGATCTACGATTTATTCGGCCGACTTTTTCTGATGATATTTTGAAACTGAAGCAGATATATTCTGCTTTTTCAAAAACCTGATGCTGATAATCACGGAAGTCGGTACTAATTTGCAGAATCGCGAGAGATTTTGGCAAATTTAGTCTAAAAATCACGTTTTTTATTGAAATTCGACGATATCGGACCTTTTCGGGCCGGCCATCGGCGTCCCCGCCGGTCGGTTCGGTTCAGAGATCGGAAACGGGGGGCCGGGCCGCGATTTTGGAGTTGGTCGACCGGGCCGGGCCGGGCCGGAGATTTGGGGGGACCGGGCCGGGCCGGGCCGAGCAGCCCGGCCCGGTCCGGCCCGGTATGCCTAAATTTGAACGAAATTACCATTTTTTGAACCAAAATTTTCAGAATTCGGAAGCTTCGCGCAATAACATTTCCTAGTTCTTGATCTTTTCAGTCATCGTTTTGAAGAAAGAAGCAGTAGCTACCCATACCCAGGCCTTTGCTTTGCAGCAATCAACCTACTCCTACTGTACCACCAAAAAAGCCTGCCTGCAATCAACCTACCTACTGTAGTACCGACCGGCCGAGCAGGGGGGGGGAGTCGTCCGGGAACAAAATTTTATGTCTACATATTGATGAGAATGTACTCTTAAGCGCTAATTTCGCGCGTCACGCACGATTTTTCGCCTATATGGAGTGAAAAATACCGATTTTAAACCATTTTGAGCCAAAAATTATACCATACCTACTACACTACTGTACCAACCGGGGCGGCGAGGCGACTTACGTACTGCATCAGGATGGCGCGTCAATCTACCTACCTACCTACCTACCCTTCCCCCCAGCTGTACCAACCAGTGAAAACAAGTATTCTGCAGAAAATTTTCGAATTTTTTTCAGCTTTTTGGACTTTTTTTAGTTTTCAGCCCTTGAAAATTGGCTGACCGGGCCGGGCCGTGCCGACCTCAAGCCAAAACGGGCCGGGCCGGGCCGACCTGCAGCCCTCCACCGGGCCGGGCCGGGCCGACTTTACCCGGCCCGTTTCCGATCTCTGGTTCGGTTCGGTTCCAGAGGTCGCAATCGGGCCGGCCCGACCTCGGGCCGGGCCGCGATTTTGGGCTTTTGGCTCGGGCCGGGCCGGGCCGGGCACCCCGGCCCGAAGCTTCTGAGATGACTTTTTTTACTGAAAAATTAGGGATTCTTTTGTCAAAAAATACTAAAATTTCTGACGGATTCGGCAAGTAAGTGATCAGTATTGTCTATCTGACGACTTTTTCATGGAAAACAATCAGTGGTGTGGCTACCCAGGCGTGCAATCAACCTACTGTACTGTACCACCAGAAAGGCCTACAATCAACCTACCTGCTGTACCGGCCGAGCTAGGGGGAACAAAATTTTTTGTCTAAATTTTGATGAAAATGTGCTCTAAAACGCCAATTTCGCGCGCAGCGCGCGATTTTTCGCCTATTTGGAATGAAAAATATCGATTTTATACCATTTTGAGCCATAAATAGCAACCTACTGTACCAGCCACTGATCTACTGTATCACTGATTTTCGCCTGTCGTTGCTGTTTTTGGTTGGTTTAAAATTTCTCTGGTACGTTTTGTCGTTGGTTCATTCATGATTATCATTGTGTTACGTACACTCGTTTATTTTTCAGGTGTTTTCCGGATCTCGTTGTAGGTCTTTGCGTGAGCTTGCAAATAAAATTTGAAATTTGAATTTGAGCCGGGGGCGGCTACCGTAAAAACCTAAATACAGCCCCCCCCGGAATAGAGCCCCCCCGTAATACAGCCCCCCCAAAAAGGGGTCAGTGAATTAATAGAGCCCCCCCCCGGAATAGAGCCCCCCCTAACTAAGTAACATCCCCTATACTGTAGTGTATTAAGGCTTGGTAGTGGTATACAGGTACATTTATGCATGTTTGTTGTTCGTTCAGAGCACATAATACGCCTCCTATTGACGAATAGACACGAATAAATGCGATTACAAGCGAAAAAACATCCTTTCAACCCCCTTTTTAGGGGTTTTTGGGGGGTATTTCTGGGAACAATTTTTCAGGTTCGGGTCAGTGAATTAATAGAGGCCCTCCCGGAATAGAGCCCCCCCCCGTAATAGAGCCCCCCAAAATGGGGTCAGTGAGTTAATAGAGCCCCCCCTTCTATTTAGGTTTTTACGGTACCTACCTACTGTCTGTACCAGGATGGCGCGTCAATCTACCCACATACCTACTCAGTGTAGTTCCTGGTCCGGCGCGGCGGTTAGTGTACCTACCCCTTTTTTCCGTGAGGCGGTTAGTGTACCTCCCTGGGGGGGGAAGGGGGGGGGAAGACCCAAAATCAGGAAAAAGTCACTTTTTGAGGTAGAAAATTTGACCTATTTTTACCCCTTTTTGGAAAAAATTCTTCAGAACAAGGGTATTTTGGCGACTTTTGAGAACATTGACCTAAAAATCACACATTTTAGGCCTAAAAATGCCCATTTTAGGCCTAAAAATGGCCATTTTAGGCAAAAGTTGAGGCGGTTAGTGTACCTGACGCGGCGGTTAGTGTACTAGTGTACCTTGGTCGCGGCGGTTAGTGTACCTTAGGGGGGGGGGGACCCCCCCCCCCTCCCCCTCCAGGAACTACACTGTACCTACTGTTCCTAAGGGGGGGCCCACCCCCAGCCACACCATTGAAAACAATTTATTTTCAAGATTCAAAAAGCGCAAAAATTATGACAAAAATTGGGTTAAAATCTGAGCCAAAAAATCGGGCCGGGCCGGGCCGGAGATTTGGAGGTTCGGGCCGGGCCGGGCCGGAGATTTGGGGGTTCAGGTCGGGCCGGGCCGGGCCGGAGATTTGGGGGCTCGGGCCGGGCCGGGCCGGCCAAACCCGGTTCGATTGCGACCTCTGTTCGGTTCCCTTCCCTCCCACCCAGAGGTGGGAAGCGGGCCGTCCCGGCCCGACGATCGGGACGGGCAGGGCCGAGGTTTCCGGCCCGAAAAGGCCCGACATCATCGAATTTCAATAAAAAATCGTGATTTTTCAGGCTAAATTTGCCAAAATTTCTCGCGATTCTGCAAATTAGTACCAACTTCCATGATTATCATGTATTTTTAAACCAAAAAAACAGTAATTTTTGCACCAAAAAATTGCTTCAAAATATCATCAGAAAAAGTCGGGCCGAAAAAATCGGGCCGGGCCGGGCCGGACTTCCCGGCCCGGGCCGACCCCCGGACCTCGTCGGGCCGGGACGGCCCGATTCCCACCTCTGCCCACCTCTGAATTTGAATTTATGATCATGATTTGAATCATGATTATAATTTTTGTGTGCTATTTACTGATATGTCTCTTTTTTAGGTGTTTGCCGGATCTCCTGAAGGTCTTTGCGTGAGCTTACAGATAAAATTTGAATTTGAATTTGTTCTCTTTTTATTGTTTCCGAGAGCGAGTGGGTGGTGATGTTCATTGTCGAGTGCGTGCGGGTTACAAGCAACAACCCGCAAGCGCCCAATGGTGGCACTTTGTAGAGGAGATAGAAATCTTTAAGAAAACATCGGTGCCTGATTCGCAAAGGAAACAATTATCCGTGTCAATTTCAAACTTGCACTTATTTCTTTGGCGTTCTGGTTCATCATCACTGTCTCTATCGGACTGTTGAAGGTACTGATGTGGGTTTGTTGAAAAAAAGTGGCACCCCTACTTTTCGCACCAGTCGGACACCAAAAGGCACCCCCAGCCCCACCTTGGCTTTGGCACCTACCCTAGAAATACCCACCGCCCCCCTCAAGTTGGCACTCCCGCCCCGTGCTAGTATCTAAAGGCAAACCAGCCGTGCTTTGCACTCTTAGACCATACCGTATCACCCTGAATTCTTACACACCTGTTGCTGTATCCACGTCTCGGCATCCTTAGGCATAAAAAATGGGCAATTTTAGGCCTAAAATGGGTGATTTTAGGTCAATGATGTCAAAAGTCGCCAAAATACCCTTTTTTATGGAGATTTTTTCCAAAAAAAAGGCAAAAATCGATCAAATTTTCTACCTCAAAAAGTGACATTTTCCTGCGTTTGGGTCTTCCCCCTTCCCCCAGGGAGGTACACTAACCGCCGCACGGAAAAAAGGGGTAGGTACACTAACCGCCGCGCCCGACCAGGAACTACACTGGGGCCACTGTTGGAGGTGGGGGTTTGGGGGGTAGCCCCCAGTACAGTAGGTATCCCCAACCCCTCCAACCCCCCAAACCCCCCCTAGGTACATAACCCCCCCCAGGCCATCGGCTCTGGTACAGTAGGTATCCCCTCTCCGAGCACGGTACAGTAGGTATCCCCCCTCCAGAGTACCTCCAACACTGACTGGGGCTACCCCCCCCCCAATCCCCACCCATCTCCAATACTGCTTGTCAGTCACAACGCTGCTGCACATGGCAGTCAAAGGTTGTGGTTGTGCCCTCCAGAAGCATCGAAGCAGGAAAAATGAACATCAAATTCTACTTTAGTGCATCCGTTGATGCACTGACTGTGGGTGCTATCGGAGGGGGGGGTTGTTGTTGGTGGGGGGGGGGGGGGGGGGGCGCCGTCCCCCTTTCTTGGGGGGGGAGGCGGCGCCCCCGGGGGGGGGGGGGGGGGGGGGGGGCGGGGGGGGGGGGGGGGGGCCAAGTTGGGGAGAAATTTTTTTTTTGGGGGCGGAAATTTTGTTTTTTTTTCCCCCTTTCAAAAAAATTCCCCCAAAAAAGGGTTTTTTGGCGCCTTTTGACATCTTTGCCCTAAAAATCACCCATTTTAGGCCAAAAAAATGCCTATTTTAGGCCAAAATTTGCCCATTTTAGGTAAAAATTGGGGGAGCACACGTCCGGGGGGGGGGGGGGGGCGGGCGGGGGGGGGGGGGGGGGGGGGTGGGACCGCCCGAGGGGGGACCCCCCTCCCCCCTAGGAACTACACTGATCGGAGTCACATCAGTTACCTCACTGTGTCTATGGTCAAGAAGGCCCTTGGACGACGTAAATGTCAAAGACAAGCTCCCACACTTGCTTCCTTCCAGAACAGATTAGCGCGATTTCAGCTAGTGGTCGCACAATGACCATATTAGAATCCATCCCCCTAATTTTCCTGCATAGGCGGATATTTGGCATTTTTTTCAAATTGGACCAGGTTTTGACAAGAACTTTGCATGCTTATCAGTGAGAAGAATGAGAAACACACTTGTGCAGAAGTTTCACCCTGAATTCTACGCAACCGAAATTGTTCGGGCTCGGGTTACTGTAGCCACGTATTACACGCTTTACCTGTGAAATCGATACACACACACACACGTTGATCACTCCCGATAAATAAAGCGGGAAAAGAAATAGAAAATAACTGCTTGTCAAAACCTGATTCAATTTAAAAAAATCGCTAGAAACCCTCCTTGCCGATGTAGGAAAAATATGGGGATGGATTCTCAAATGGTCA
This sequence comes from Rhynchonema sp. JSB1_4, assembly GCA_030248065.1. NCBI lineage: Eukaryota > Metazoa > Nematoda > Chromadorea > Monhysterida > Xyalidae > Rhynchonema > Rhynchonema sp. JSB1_4. The sequence continues at coordinate 23,561 of JASAMV010001695.1, read as the reverse complement.
TTGTGCGACCAATACCTGTTTTTCTGTCTGCTTAGGTGCCAATTGCACCCAGATTTTGGTCAGTTTACATTTAAATCAGTCGTTTTTCGGACATTTGGGAGCAATCCAAGTTGCACGCACCCCGTTAACTTTGGAAAAAAGCCTGCTTCAGCGTCCCGCCCGACTGTTGCATGTGACTCTCATATCGAGCATCTGGAAATAAAACGAACATCAAATTTAAGCTCCTGGCCCAGTGTAGTTCCTGGGGGGAGGGGGACCCCCTAAGGTACACTAATTTCCCCGACCAAGGTACACAAGTACACTAATTTCCCCTCCTAGTACACTAATTTCCCCAATTTCTGCAAAAAACGGCCATTTTTAGGCCTAAAATTGCCCTTTTTTATACCTAAAATGTGTGATTTTCAGGTCAATGTTCTCAAAAGTCGCCAAAATACCCTTTTCATGCAGAATTTTTTCCAAAAAGGGGTAAAAATAGGTCAAATTTTCGTACACTAATTTCCCCGCCGGACCAGGAACTACACTGTCCTGGCCCTTATAATACCTAGAAATATATTGATGGGCAATGTCGGCGTTGTTTCAGAATCTTCATCAAGGTGTTGCGGTGTTCATTTCGAAGCTCCAGAAAAGTTTTAGAACGAAACGGACAGCAAATTCGAGCTTCCCGCACTTGTCTACCGCCAGAAAATTACTTGTAGGCGTTATCGAGGAAGAAAGTGAAACAAACCGCGTCGTCCGGCACAGGCCGAGGTGTGCGGGACGGTCTGTCACTGGGAACGAAGCGTCCCGTCACCAGCGACTCATGCTTGATCAATGTTTCGCCTGGTTTCACCTTTCCTTTACGAATCAGGCAGGGGGGGGGGGGTTTGGGGGAGAGGAGAGGGGGGGGGGGGGTGGGGCGGGGTGGGGGGGTTGTTGGGTTCTGGCTGGGGGTTCCTGCGTGGGTGGGGGGCAGGGATAGAGATATAAAGCAAATGGGAATAAAAGAGAAAATATGGAGAGCAAATGCGCAGTATACTGTGTGTATAGCTCACATTATTTTAGATTTGGAGCAGAGTGCTAATGAATTACCAACACGAGCCCGATTTCGGAGGTGGCAGATCAGAGAAGCACTCAGACGTGGCTGCTGGTTGGTGAATTATACACGTTGTATAGTAAGTTTCTAATTTCGTTGCCTCACGCATTCTTACAGACGCAGGGAAACTCCCGTTCGAAGTCGAGGCAGGCAACAATCTCAACACATATAGTCAACAATCCACGCAGCTGACACACACAGCCTGTGTGGCTGAAACATTCGAAACGCACACGAGCCAGCTGCGTGGCTTATAACTGTGTGTTGAGCTTGTTGCCTGCTTCGACTTCGAACGGGAGTTTCCCTGCGCCTGTTAAGAATGCGTGAGGCAACGAAATTGGAAACTTACTGTAGAATACAAAATGGCGCATGAGAACTTTTTCGTTCATTTAGTTTTGCAAGTACGCCACCTCCGAAATCGGGTTCGTGTTGGCGTAGTTTGCCTTTACATAAAATTTTCAGTACGCGCTTTCGAGTTTTGTTCCTAATCCAATCAATGTTTTTGTTTTTTTGGTAACGTTTTTCGTGACTAGTGCCTCGATACTACATAGCCGCGAGAGAAAGTTCGTGGTGCATAAACCGAGCAATACAATTTTATGCATATGTATGTATACGATTATGTGTTATGTTTATACATACCTATAATCGTCTTGTGTGGACCGGGCTCTGTGGTTCAGAAAAAATGACGGCAAATTGAAACACAGCTTAGCTTATTGGACTGTAGCTCGTTACTTTTCTGATTTCTACTTTTCCATACGTTGATTGTTTGATGACAATCACAATAATTCCGAATATCCTCAGTCAAGTGTATGGTGAAATTGGAAAAATAATTGCGCTCTGATACTTGCATTTCGTCAGCAATTTTTTTTTCAAACCTGATTATTCACGGTCAATTTCGATGGCTCAACAACACGATGATCAATCGTACGATGATCAAATACGAAGACGATGCATTCAAATAAAATGGACATTCAATTCAATTTAATTAAATTTATTCTAATTCATTGGACAATATTATTTTCAACCCGTTCAAATCTCGACATGCATGCATGCCAGGCAGGTGATTCATGCATTTTTTGTCGCATGCCTTTAGGCTATAGGTGACTTTTTTTCCTGAATCGTAAAGAGGGGAAGTGGGGGGGAGTGAGCTGCGTTGCGTGATCGCACACAAAGCGTGTAGTAAAGAGAATGTTTCACCCTGCGGCGACGTGGTTGATCTGCTGATTATTTTAGCTGAAAATGTTTTGTGAGAATCACAAATAGCACAGTGGTTAAGAGTGACTGAACGTGAAAATCAGGATTCATTTGATGAATTCTTATATAGTCATTGTGCGACCAATAGGTGACCTATCAATTTATATTGATCGCGTTGTCAAACACGGTGGCCTGTCTGGTCCGTCCGTTGGTCACGTGACGTTTTGCATTTGACGATATTTCGAGGCACTGCCAGAAAATTGCCAAACGCCGGAGGTGTTAGCTCATCATACCACTTTCAAACGATCCTCGGTGGTAGTGCAGAAGACGCCAAAGCAAATTTTGTTTCCTTTTTGTCACTCGATATGATAATTTGGTTCTCAAAGCCACGTTTTTCGTCGTTCGAGCCTTAGTATTTGTCACCATATGGTCACAAATCTTGAGTCGAACCCTTTTTTGTGGCACAACTCTCCGACCAAAAAACGGTGCAACGACTAACCAGGCACCATGTGCACGGAACTATGTATCATCCCTTTGGGACCCGAAAAAACAATGAGTTTGTATCGGGTGTTTGGTGTCCCTTTTTTTGCTGGGGGTTGTTTTTTTTGGGGTTGTGGTCGGGGGGGTGTGGTTTCCGTTCGCGTGGTTCGGGCTCGGGTTCTGTGGTTTACAGCGCTTTGGTGTGAATGTGAAAGCGCTAGGAGGGAAGAGAGGAAAAACTGTGTACTGTTGAATCGAGTCCTCGGGAGTGGGGGGTTCTTGTTTGTGCGCTATCGGGTGACGCGCTTGGAATGTGGCAGCGTGTCGCTTCCCTATGTAGCAATTGAGGTTGGGGAAACTCGGTTTTGCTGCCAACTGTCAAATTTGGTGGTAATTAATTGGAAGACCGTGACTGTTTGCTGAAGCTGGGTATATCTGTATCACCGCGCTAGTCCAAGTTAATGCAAGCAGCAAATCATGAAATGTTCATGCAAACCATGTGATGAAGACAAGCCCGGATCGGACCGTCCACCGTGTTTGACATTCGTCATTCTGTGCTCACAATGTATACCTATTTTGTACTCGATTGTTTTTCGTGCTTTCACATACGTATCATTGTATAGTGTGCACTTGTTTTGTTGGATATTGTTCTTTGTTCCTTTTTTGCTGTTTTTTTTCACCGTTTTTTTGTCTTGATGTTATTTCCCGCATTTTTTTATTGATTGTTGTGCGTAGTAACTGTATGTATTTTGTGTACATGTATGTACCTGTTGTGCCAATAGGTTCCGTGTGTAGGTAAAACGCACATCAAACAATAGCCTAGCCTGTTGCCAACGTCAACCTCGCTGTGGTCGGTCTCGAACTTGGGGTTTGGCCGGATTGTTGATCATGGATCGTTTGTTTACGATTGTCAAATATTCGACCAGTGTAGTAGTTGTTCGAAATGAACAACATTAACGCTAGTCGAATGTATGATGTTCAAAAAGTTCCTCAACATAGAGACCGACCCCGGGACCGAAGTTGATGTTCATTCACTTCGACAATCTAGTTTCATATTTTTTTCAAAATTCTCAAAGCATCAAAGTCAACAAAAAACAGCCGATCGTATCGGTTACTTTCTGGCCTAATTTACAAAACAACAGCAACTCAACAAAAATACAATACATCAACAAGTGCCGACAATGTCGGTTACCATGTTCCTAATTTTAACACAATATCACCAAAATTTTGGCAAAAAAATCACAAAAAACATCACACAACAACAAACACTAAATCCGAGCAGTGTCGGTTACTCCAGCCTAATTTAAACAAAACAGACGATGAATAGAAAAAAATATCAATCTTTGCCAATATCCAAAATATCAATGGAATTGACAAAATATCAAAAAAACCCAAACTTTCATCTTTTTATTCAATTGACGAAGTGCGCCAGCGGCAAGTCGTCTTCTATGTCATCCTCGAGCAGTTGCAGCAGGTCCTTTTTGTCGACCCGGTTGGCGTCACCACCTTCCGGCACACCTCGCGCCGCGCCGAGCCCGCGTAGATGCTCGACCTGTGTGTTAGGGCGAACTTATGTTAAATCCGGAATCCGGAAATAATTTGCAGGCAAAAATACAAAACATTTCTGGGCTTCGGAATTATTTCCGGAAAACGCAAGAATCATGTAAAAATTGTGCGTTTTCCGGAACTATTTCCGGATTCCGAATTCCGGATTTAACCTAAGCCCGCCCTTAAGGCCGCCGTCATACATAGGCGAAAAGCGAATAGTTCGGCACAACAGCAACTCCTTAGCCACGGGCCTAAACCACAGTGGTGGTCAAACAAAATGTTTCAGAAACTTTGGCTTGCGCTGACGTTCGATATTTCATCAATCAGTACATTTATTATCCATATACTATACTGCTCTCATTGTTATGCACTCATTATGGTGGTTATTCGTCTTTATACTGTCCATATTTTGAGACAGCTTTTGCTTTCCTAGTCCTGTCGCAGCCCCAATATCCATCATCAAACTTGATGGTCGCATTGGTTGTTGCTTTGGTCGCGTGGTTTTCAAGTTTTACTCAATGCGCTCATTTTGACCAGCGTAATGGTTGCCTTTTGTCGAAATTAGTGCCTTCAATAACCTCGAAATGTTTATGACTACAAAGCAGTCACGTGACCAAAGGCGGTTCCAACCGATCATCGCCAAGCTTGATGTTCACGATCTAGCTGATGTTTCACAATTGTGTTGGCACAATCTTTTCTTTGTGCAGTGCATCCTCGTTATAATGACCCACCCACTGTTTGACAAATGCCCCATCTGTGGCAAGTCGATCGCTTGAAAACACCTGATCGTGCCGCTACAGCGACGGTGCACGTGCATGCATGTGGCGTAACATCAATGCATAGTAGTCACTTACGCGCATTGCCGGCAATGTGTACCGCGCGCGCTTGTCCGGCCCCTGATGTGCGTAGAAGGTCGTGCCGCCCTTCGACCAGCTGTTGGTGCCTGTGTATGTTTATACATTTGTGGAAATATGTTTGTCACTGTTACAGTGCACCTTCATTATTGTCGCCCTCAGTATGGTGAATATTCTTGAAGCATATTTTGCGGTCAATCTCGGAGGCCATTCTATAAATTGTGAATATTTCTGTGGTGACCTGACCGGAAATGACACGTCACTATAATGAGGGTGGACCGTGGCGGTGTTGTTGAATGTCTGAAATTGTTGATTGAGAACATCAACAATTACAAGTTGTTGTTATCATACCGGGTATCAGGTCGGGCATGCCGGCCGACGTTTTGGCGATCAAATCGTCCAACTTGCGGCTGTTCTTGTTGGTCGCCTGCCTCTGCGCCACCATTCGGCGGATGTTGTTTCTGTTAATCGGCTGCACCGTGCCTGTAATCAACAGAACGTCGCTGTTGGTTGCATCTAAACATAATATTCTACCTAATTTTTTAATGCCAATACGATTTCTGTCCCTCTTTGCACGCTTGTTGTTTTTCACACTTGCACCAGCGCAATGATTGTGTTATTTTTCTTTGGCTACTCACCGACCACCACGGCCTCGACCATTGACTTAATGCCCTTCTTGGTCAGCCACTGCGGCAAGACGGTCGGTTGGTCGATCTTTTTGTCGACGCTGTTTATCGTCTCCTGCATGGCCTCAATTTTGGCGTTGATCTGCTCAATGGCAGCCGGGACCACAACGGGCTGGGCAACGACGATCGGGCCTGTAATTCATCACACATTTTGTGCAGTATTGTCTGAATTGTGCAATTTCGTCTGACATTACTGTCATGTCCTGTCACAGATCTGCTTGCCCGCCTATACACTGTGTGTTTGTGCAGCCGTGCGGTGCACCAGGCCATCATCAGTGCGAATGCTGGTCACGTTTTTCAAAACGACACGTTTGTCGCAACCCAGACGACGCATGCTGTATTTCCGTGCGCGAACGTGTCAACGGATACAAGCGGCAATAATTGTTTTGCTCGTATTCACAAACACGATGGTACACATTCCAATGTGCGTTATCTCAATTTCAGCTGTGCGCGCAACTTCGCGTGGCGAGTAAACTGGCTGCCTGATGTTTCATCGAGCCGCAAGCAGTGATGTGGTTGGGGGTATGGGGGGTATTACGCCCCAACTGCTAGGTACTGTAGCTTTTTTGCTCCGAAACCCATACCCCCCCAAACTGGCTAGCTAGCGTTCTTGCTCCGGTCACCAAGTAAAAAAAAGTGTTGATTTTAGTGCCAAAATGACCATTTTTTGAGCCAAAATTGTCAAATTCGTTCAAATTTTCTCACACGTGCACAAAAATACGCATTTTTTTGGCATAATTTCGACCAATCTTTATACCCCTGTTTTTGACTTCTGGACCAATACCCCCACCCCCAAATCAGGATACCCGGCTAGCCAGCTAGCTTTCTTGCGCTGGACCCCTACAGGTAGCTAGCTTTCTTGCTCGGACCACCTACATCACTGGCCGCAAGTAGTGGTCGTTCAAAGCCGACGGCCACGCAACCAGTCACACACAACCAGGTGACATGTATACCATAGGAATAGTGTCAAAATTGCGTTTTTTTTAAACCCAGATGCAAGTAACACCGACCGGTGTTTGCGACCGTGGTCACCATCGCGGCCGGTCTATCACCAGTGCTGGCCGAGCGCCTACGCCGTCGACCAGCGATGTTGTGTCCAGCAGCAGCAACGGGCGGTACTTGTGGTGGCGTGACTGGATCATCTGCAAGATCTACCGGTTTGCATTTGTCAGTCGGATTTGTCAGTCGAAGAGATTGACTGATGCTTGGTTTTTTTTATTATGTGCAACACGTCAGTCAGCTATGCGCACGCTCGTCGTGGTCAGTTGTTTGTCAGTTGCGCAATTCTGAACGACATAATTAACTGACGTGAAATTACGTCTTATTGGATTGAGATCTGCAGGCATGGTGGATGAGTTAATCCATACGATAAGCAGTAGTGCAGTTTGTTGGTCACTCACTCGGGTCAGCGTTCAGCTGGTCGCCCTGCGAAATATCACCGGCCTCGTTGGCCTGTGCGATCGGCTGGTCGATCACAAGCTGTTCACTCGAAACATCAGCTGGCTGGTCATCAACGTCCTGCATCTGCAAATCGGCCACTGGCTCCTGGGCGTCGTCAGATTGCGCGCGTTGGTCGGACTGAAAAATGTGCGTGGAACTTTTCTTTAATAACGGTTCAGCGGTGAGTTTGTACCGATGTTGGTGTGCACAATCGTGAATTCGTTTTCACGATGTGTGAACTAAGATGAACGTAGTCGCAATTTCAGTTCAGTGTTCAACTCACCGCCACGTTGATCTTCGCGTCGTTCACACTCTTCGCCACCCATCTGAATACCGGCGGGTTCATGCGATACATGCGGAACACTTGGGTGCGCAACGCGTCTCTGACATGCATGTTGCCGGCGGTTACCATTAAACGGACCACGTCGGCTGGCAAATCGGGCAACATGCGCGTGACCGTCAGTGCCGATTTCGCCGGCTCGGCGAACTGGCGACGAATTTCGGCATCGGATGGAAAGTGCTCTGTAAGCGAAATGGGCTTTTCTCGTATCGCCTTTTTTGCCTGCAAAACATGCAGTGCTGCCAGGCGGTGCACCAGGTCATCATCGGTTTGAATTGGTACGAACTGCTCAGATGAGAAACGGGGTGGTCGGATCTCGCCGGTCAGGTGACTATGTATTTGTGTCAAGCGATTTGCTGATGTCACTAATGATTCGACCAGTGGAACAGTTGGTGATCAGTAACTGTTACGCTGGTCAAAACTAATCGTAGGTCTCGAAATTAGCTCTCCAAAGTGACGTCCAGCACCCAGCTCTGGCCAGATTGGCATGATAACAAATCAATAAACATAGAAAAGTCACCCACCATTGTATCCGTTCGAAGCACGCCAGTTCGGCCAGTCGAGGTTCACGCGGACGAGCCAGAATGACGGCGGCTTGCCGCGTTCATCCGGTGTAGCCGCTGACGAGCCTTCTGCACCGCCTCCACCGCCACTTGAACTGCCGGCCTGGTCCGAACCCTGATTGGTGTTTTCGTCATTGCTGCTTGACTGCTGCTGTTGTTGGTGCTGTTGTTGTTGTTGTTGTTGTTGTTGTTGTTGTTGTTGTTGCTGACCGGCGGGCGGCGTGCGCAGCATAAACGACATCATGCTAAAATTGTCGCTCTTGTAGCAACAATGCTGAGTGTAAAAACTTCGTTTTATATTCATTATGCCTTTTTCTTAATCTTTTTTCTTACTTATTCTTATTTTTATTCATTCTTATTTATGCACTGCAACTACCGTGTGTTCATTTTCACGCTATTGTTGTACTTTTTGTAAATAGTAATCTCTGATCGGCATCAAACTTGGTGATCGGATTGGACTTGCTTTGTGCATACGTTTATGACACAAAGAGTTTGCTAATACAGTCTTCCCTCTATATAGTGAATATGTGTATACTGGATATGCTACTTTGGTGCCCGATTTGTCGTTGACCTTTCGATTACAACTCTAAATGACGGTTCTTGATTGTGCCAGAAATTGTCGGGTTTCTCATCATGCCACTATACAGAGGGTGGACTGTATCACTAACTTCGATCAGTATAAAAGTGGTTATTTCTTGTGACAGGACATAAACAATTTTTGCACTGGTCACAATTAGCGCTACCCGCATAAATCTCGATCACGTTTTGATGCAGCACAAAGTTCCGTGACCAATTCAGATCCAATCCGATCACCAAGTCTGATTATTACATTCATTCTTTCTTGAGAGTGTCGACCGAAATCTACTTTTTACAAGACAATACTGATCATCATAATAAATGCAACTGACCCATTCCGACCGGCCATTTGCGCCAATGGTTCTTCACACTCGCCGTCTGTGTCGCTGTGGTCATGCAGCATCGGGTCTGACGGTTCCTGAATGAGCGGATTTGATCATTTGGACCATTTTCTGGTCGACCCGGCGTCAAGTATGGTGATCGGTCTTGCCTGTGACACTTTTGTGGTTAGATTTGGAATTATTTTTCGGCATTCTCCAATGACATGGATGTTTGACCAGCGTAAATTTTTATTGCAATAATCAGTAGTAGCTGCACGGGTCGAATTAGTGGGATCATCATGAGAACAGAATTGCAATTTTCACTAAACGTCACCCGGCCAAGACTGAACCGATCAGATCTAGACAAACCAATTCATCTGTATGGCTGATGTTTCACAGCGAAAAACGTATGGATCGCATAAAGCTCCTTTATATTGAAAGGAATCATGCTACTAGTTTAATGGGCTGAATTCATTGTTGCAGAGTGAACAATATTGTAATTGGTTTACTTGTGTACCTTTGCGGCCGGCGGAATGCGTTTGTTTTGAATTTTGGCCTTCACATTTTCGAGCGTCCAACTGCGCTGCTGAAAAATGAAGATAAATCTTTTGCATGAATAATAACGTCAGCATGTCACAAAAAGTCTTCCTAATGTGGAATGTGCAAATTCTTTGGTGTTGTTGATTATCGGAATTTACGCTCGGATTACCGCCCATAAATCTCTCAGGCGGCCGCAGATAAGCTGCGCAAAAAGGACGTGAGAAGGGTAGGTATGAATGGGAATGATAGCAAAGGGTATACGCAGACCGCACACGAGGGGGCATGATAACAAGGGTCATTCCAATGGGCATGATAACAAGACCGTGGGCTTCGTGATGGACAATCTGATGTCAGACTCAAGCCCGGACTGATTGGGTTTGCTGCCCAAGCTTCTGATAACTATGCATACCCATGTGCCTCGTTCCGCTGAAAATTTGTAGTTGTTTACACATTTCTTTTCTAAAAAATCACTAAAATGTACCGGTGCTTTTCATTTATGTGCACACCAGTGACTCCACATGACTATTTCGATACAAGCTGACGAAACATCATGAATACAAAAGCTTGGGCTGTTTTGGTGCATAAATGACCACTCTTGACTGAAAACTCAGTAAAAAAACAATGATCTTCTGAATGGGACCTAAAAGATTGCAATCGCGCACGGCGAATCGCAACTTACGTAGGGCTGGATTGTGCACGTGGCGTCATCCAACAGCACCACACGTTTGGCGACCAGCAAATTGACGGACGATGCAGTTGTGACCGTGACCACTGCTGCACGCCAGTTGCGGTGCACACGACAGGCCACCAGCTGCGATTGGTCAAGAGCGTGTGTGACAAACTAAGTAGTCACCAAATCGCACATCATATGTTATTGCTAATCAAAATCAGAAAGATATTGGTCGCACAATGACTTTATAAGAATTGGTCAAATTTTTTTCCTGAATCGTAAAGAGGGAAAGTGACTGGGTGGTGACGTTGCGTTGCGCGATCGCACACAAAGCATGTGGTAAGGAGAATGTTTCAGACCTGCGCCAGCGTGGTTGATCTGCTGGATTACTTTCAGGTGAAAATGTTTTGTGAGAATCACAAATAGCACAGTGGTTAAGAGTGACTGAACGTGAAAATCAGTGATTTGATTTGACGAATTCTTATATGTTCATTGTGCGACCAGATGCCCAAAACGTGTTGTCTGTCACCGGCCAGCTTGATCGATTTTGTGTGGCTTGAAATAAACTGTTTTTTTCCTCAACGCAAGAGTTGAACCATAGATCCACAAAAAACACCAGTCCAAACTCACCTCGGACTGCGGCAGGTTGTCCAGCAGAAACGCGATCAACTTGCGGTGCACCCAGCCACAGCGCGTCGCGTGCAGCTGCTTGGTGGTGAACGGCAGACCGATCCACACCTGACGAGACTCTGACACCTGCAAAATTGTAATTCTTTATTTTATTTTAATATGTATCTATGCTGATGTTATTTCATGTTGATTGTTTCGCAAAATTTAGCACAATAACCCTGTCGAACAACGACAATCGGACTGGTTCGGATCGGTCCTAAGCGCTTGTGTTTTTTGCTCAAAATGTTGTGGTTACGCTTGATAAAAAGAATTAAGCCCAGAATGATTTTGGGATATGGCGGTGTTTGCTCGGCCCCAAAGTCTCGATAAACGTAAAAGCTGTTTAGACAGCTGAGATAAACATTTACTGATTTCGCAATTAGTGACTTCAACGTGAAAACAACGAATTTATCTTCGATGGAAAGCGTCGAATTTAGTTCACTTCTGCTGAAAAACGCAATCCACTTGCTCGCACGCATCAGCAGTTTTGCATTCGCACTGACGATGACCGGTGCACCGCCTGTTTGTGAAGGCATGTCGAAACGGTTAACCAAACCGGCAGTGCCTTTTTGCATAGTTCACATTCTGTGTTCATAGTGTAAAACCGGATCGTGTTTTTGGATGCGTTGCAACCTGGCGCGTTTTCGCGCAAACGATGACCTGGTGCACCGCCCGTGTGCGAAGAAAGCAGGCAGAAATGGGCAACTAAAAAGCACTGCGGTTTTGCTGTGCTGTTTTGTTCTTTTGTCCCCCATTCATAAACTGGTCAGCCACCCCCCACCAGGGTTGGATTAAAAAATTTTTTTATTATCGAACTTTTTTTTTTAAAAAAAAAACTTTTTAAAATTTTTTTTTAAAAATCACTTTTTTTTATTCCGGACCCCCAAAAAATTGGTTTCTAGAAAAATGAAATTTCTGAAATCATGTTACTTAGGTATGTTTTGAGGGACACGAAAGAGAACTTCTCCACTGACTTGCATTTTTATGTCGATCACCTGCGATCTAGCCCATTTGGTCATAACTTTGAGAACCCGCCCGAAGGTAACTCTGTGGGCATATATGACAAAGGGAAGACCAACCTTCTGTTTGTGAATTTGGGGATAAATTTGAAGAGAGATAAAGAGTTACACCACACTCATGTTATGTGACAAAAGCAACAAATGACAAATCCACACAACTGCAAATAGGCGAGCAAAGTGGAGTCTGTCGATAGCTTACGTCGATAGCTCAATAACTGCACAGTATACGGTATGGGGTGTCCTATATTATACGTGCAGCGATTGTTGGGATGTCTGGGAACTGTATGAGTCCATTACAACGCCATTTTAAACTGAAATATAAGCGCCGCAGGCAATTTTTCGAGAATGATGAGCAATAAAACGCATGAAAACATACATTTTTACCTTAAAAAAGTAAGAAAATAACGAAAAAAAGGGGAAAAATAATAAAAAAAGTGGACTTACTTTTTAAAATTTAAAATAAAAAAAGTGGCCAACTTTTTTTTTAAAAAAAAAAATTTTTTTTTTACAAAAAAATTTTTACTTTTTTTTAAAATCCAACCCTGCCCCCCACATAATCAGCAATTAGCGGCGGTGTTGATGCAGTTAATACGCATTGAACTTGGTTGAACACAAAGTCTGTCAAGCGCCCAATTGCGGCGTTTGCGACCCATCCAGATAGAATATTTGCACCGAAATGGTGCTTTTGGGGATAATGTCGCCTTGCTGATTCAGGCGACTTTCTTGCGCTATGATGATAACAGCACGCAACAAACCCACACAGTAAGTAGTCTGGATAGATCCCACCCCGATTTCGTACTTTTGGTAAAATACGTGAAACCTCGTGACGAGTCGTTTCATTCCGTCACCAATGCTTCAGCACAGTTCGAACGGAACACAACACGCGGAACACACACGATCATCATCACGTACATCACGACATGCAGCTTGACGACGGAATTCGATTGATATATACTTTCACCATCATCAAATGCACCTAACTCGCGTACCACTCGAAACCGCGAAGTGTGTGCATCAAATGACATTCATGAACGCAGGATATAGGGTGGCATTTTCGAAACGGTGTAAAGCTCAGTTGGGTGTAAAGGTCGGTGTAAGCTCGGTCGGTGTCAGCTCGGTGTAAACATGAAACATTTCTCACCCATAGTGGTACATAAAGTGACACTTTGCACTTCATACCAAATATCACGATAGCTGCAACTTCCAATTGATTTGGTGTTGGATAAGTGTAGGTGTTGTGTGTAGGACTTTGCTTAAAAGCTTGCTTGGCCAATTAAAAAATGCCGTAGGTTTTGGAAAAAGGAAGAGATGGGCTGGGGGACTGATGACAACTTCCAGCTGGCTGACCTCAATTTGTTGCGTGCTTACGCGAACAGCAGCGTTGTTCAACACACAAATGTTTTGGGAGTAAAGGACAATTTACGCACCGAGGTGGAGAGCGTGTTTGAAAAAAATACATGCGTTTCTCTTTCTTTCATTTCCGAAATGCGTGGAACCGGAACATTATTGGAACCGCACAAACCAATTTCAAAAAAAGTCGTCTCATGAGTCCGTGGCTGGACTATACCACATTTGGTTGTTGTAGCGCTAGGCACAAGCGAGCGGGAAGGCAGAAACCGCTCGGTTCCCCTTAACTATGGACATGAAGTGTTGTCTCACATGAGGTTTCTAGACATGAACTGTTGACACAGATAAAGTTTTTATATCAGCATGAAGTATTTTCCCACATAAAGTTTTGACATGCAATCGGTCAATTGGGGCCCGGTAATTTTGGGCCCATGTCAATTGGGGCCCGGTAAACTAGGTCCCGGTCAAACAGGGCCCGGTTGGGCGATAATAGGCTGGACCCAATTGGAGAAGGAAGTGGACAAGGAATATACAGTGCACAACAGTTGATGTAAAATTATAAGTTAATGCACTTATATTTTCATCGCACACTACAAATGATCTCTGCATTAGCTCCACATTCCCACCAGCAGCAGTTACGGCTTGATATAAGCACAAGCTAAAACCTAACTGAAGCAAAGGCTCAGACCAAGATCGCATCCAACAAGATGTGCCACTTTAAAGGGGGCCTTTCGCATTTCAAACCCCCTTCAAACTTTGCATGTGTTTAGACAGCGGTCAGGGCGTCACAAAAGTCAAACACACCGGAGGCCTAACGTTCAGCATGCGGCCAGTAGATGCCTTTCAAGAGGGAACAAAATCAAATGTGGACCAGCCCAATTTCTACATGCGCATTCAGGCAACTTGCCTGATGACAAGGGCGGTCAAGGCGCAGAATGTTTCGGACGATATTTGCCCCTGCCTCATTATAGAATTTCGCTTTTCTTTTTATTTCGAATTCCAACAAATTGTTCATGCGTAGCTGGTAAATGTTTCAAGGTCTGCATGTTACGCTGGAACAATTCGTTGAAATTCGAACTAAAAAGAAAAGCGAAATTCCGTAGTTAGCGGTGTTGCAAGTTTCATGCGAAACATTCATTCGCCTTGACACCTTTTTGATCAAGCAGCTTGCCTGAATGCGCAGGTATAAATTGGGCTGGTCCGCGGCACACTTTGTTCCCGGATGTTCCTCTTGAAGTGCATCTCCCGGTTGCATGCTGCAGCTTGGGTTCTTGGTGCGTGAGAGTTTAATAACGCCCTGAACAATATTTAAATGCGTGCAAGGCTTGAAGGCGGTTTGAAATGCGAAAGGCCCCCTTTAACCGGGCCCCATTTGACCGGGCCCCAATTGACTGGGCCCAAATTCACCGGGCCCCAATTGACCGGGCCCCAATTGACCGGGCACCAAATGACCGGACAAGGACCCCAACTAATCGGACCCCAGTTGGCACGAGCTCAAACTGGCGAGGGCTCCAAATATCCGATCCCCAATTGACCGGGCCCCATTTGACCGCGCCCCAATTGACCCGGCCCCTTTGACCGGACGCATATTGACACGGGGCCCAAATTACCGGTCCACAATTGACCGGGCCCCATTTGACCGGGCCCTAATTCACCCTGCTCCATTTGACATGGCCCCAGATGACCGGGCCCCAATAGACCGGGCCCCAAATGACGGGGCCACAATAGACCGGACCCCACTTGACCGGGCCCTATTTGACCGGGCCCCAATTGACCCGGCTCCATTTGACCGGGGCCCAAGTCACCGGGCCCCAATTGACAAGGGCCCAACTAATCGGGCCCCAGTTGGCCCGGGCTCAAACTGGTGAGGGCCCCTAATATCCGGGCCCCAATTGTCGGGCCGGGCCCAATGGATCGTGTGTGTTCCGTGTGTTGTGTTCCGTTCGAACTGTGCTGAAGCTTTGTGACGGAATGAAACGACTCGTCACGACCACGAGGTTTCACGTGTTTTACCAAAAGTACGAAATCGGGGTGGGATCTATCCAGACTACACAGCTATTGGTCGCACAATGACTTTATAAGAATTGGTCAAATTTTTTTCCTAAATCGTAAAGACGGAAAGTGACGGGGCAATGACGTTGCGTTGCGTGATCGCACACAAAGCATGTAGTAAAGAGAATGTTTCAGACCTGCGGCAACGTGGTTGATCTGCCAGATTATTTTTAGCTGAAAATGTTTTGCGAAAATCACAAATAGCACAGTGGTTAAGAGTGACTGAACTTGAAAATCAGGATTGATTTGATGAATTCTTATATGGCCATTGTGCGACCAATACACAGTAAGACAGCACAGTGCACTTGGTATAAAATAGTACGGGGTGAGCTGGCTTTCGTGTCAGTTGCCATAGCCTAATGGTCAAGTCGTCTGGCTTGCATCCGAAGGTTTTGGGTTCGAACCCCGCCGGACCCCTATCTTTTTTTGCTCAGAATTAATTTAAGGCAAAACCCTTGCTTGGATTGGATTTACAGTAGGTTTCTGGTCAGGAATATAATGCGATTTCATGTGGTTTCCGTTCCTGGAACCGTACCCGTTGGCCACGGTACCCAAAAACTGAAAGAAAACAAAAATATCAAACCGTGCCGCCAGCTGCGGAATTCGTATCCTCCTTTAAACGCGGGCGCTTCGCGACGCCAAACATCTTCGCTCTTCACTGAATATTTTCAAACTGACGACGTCAACAGTGGAATTCAAGTCGGATGTTGATAGGATCGATTGACTGAGGAAAGTGGCAAGGCAAACGCTGCAAGAAAAGGGAATTTCCTCTAAATTTTGCAATTTTCGAAATGTAAAAAAACAGTCTGAGAGAAAGTTTCAGCAGATTCATAATTATTGCGGATGCCCACACATACAACAACCAATGTCGGGTCTCTGTGCTGCTGCTTGTGCGCTCACCAAGTCAAAATCAAACCAGCGCTGCAGTGGGTGAGGCAGTGCAGTTCCTGGGTGGGAGGGGGGACCCCCCTAAGGTACTACACTAATTTCCCCGACGAAGGTCACCAGTACACTAATTTCCCCTCCGGGTGCACTAATTTCCCAAATTTTTGCCTAAAATAGGCATTTTTGGCCTAAAATGGGCATTTTAGGCAAAAATGTGTGTCTTGTGATTTTTTGGTCAATGTTGTCAAAAGTCGCCAAAATGCCCTTTTTATGAAGATTTTTTTCCAAAAAAGGGCAAAAAAGGGGCCAAATTTTCTACCTCGAAACGTGACTTTTTCCTGAATTTGGGTCTTCCCCCTTCCCACCAGAGGGAGGTACACTAATTTCTCCTCCGAAAAAGTAGGGAGGCACACTAATTTCTCCGCCGAACCAGGAACGATGTTGTGGGTGGGACTGGGGGCACCTAATGTTTTGCGTTGCATGACTGTGCAAGGCACAATGGGCGGGAATGGATTGGGCCGCTGGTCCACGAACTCGGATTCGGTTCAGTTTTGTCGATCGTGTTTTTGTTTGTATATGTGCTAATGCCTAATGTGCATGCAGTGCAGTCGTGCAGAAATCAGGTTGTGTTGTGCTCCCACCAGCAGTGCTGTGGCTGGGGGGGGGGGTGGGGGTCCCTCCCAATGGTAACCTACCCGCCCCGGCCTGGTACGCTACGCGAAATTTTTTGTACTTATAGGGTTTTAGGTCGAAATTTGGGGATTTTTGACCAAAACAATGGGCATTTTGAGGGTAGAAATCGGGCGGGTAGTGTACCAGGGCGGAGCGGGTAGGGGGGTAGGGTACCAGAGCAGGGCGGGTAGGGATGATGATAAGTGTTAAAACACCATTTGACACCATAGCCTGTACGAACATGAACACCATAGCCTGTACGAACATGAAAATGCCTTGAAAACACCTTATTTGGAGTTCTCGCATCTTCAGACACTGCGGTTCTTCATCGTCTTTTCGTTTAAGTTATGAAAAACCGGTTCTTTATTAAGTCTGGAGTATAAAGTTGGAGGTTGGCCTTTGATCGGAATCAATCTCGTTGGTGATTGGTTGTGCGTTGGCCACGTAGCCGGTTTGAATCACGGATACTGTGTTTTTTCGAAATTTACGCCCAGCGCTTACGGTGTTCGATGGACCAGTGCAAAAACCGAAACCGAACGCCGCCTTAAACTTGTAGTCAGGGTTGGATTAAAAAAAGTAGAATTTTTTTTGTCAATTTTTAAGAAATTATCGACGAAGAAAGCGGTGACCAAAAAACACCAGGTTTTTGGAACTAAATGTCTTCTCCTTCAGGATGCAAGCTGTTTTCTGCAAAGCTGTATATCATACTGATGAAACAAACGTTGGTGCTTGATATTCTGAAAGTATTAAACGTTGCCGCGAATTGTCCTTTCCCGGTATCACGGCATAATTTTTGCATTTTTTACTGCGGAACAAACTTGAACCCGGCCTTGAAACATCAGGAAGCAACCAATCGACTCCCCAAGTCAGGGTCGAGTAACACGATATTCCACCTTCGTTCATGTGCACTGCCCCCAAGATTAAACGAAGTCGATGGGTTGTTGACCAGCACCTTTAAAGTTGTGTTAAAAAAGTGGCACGATTTCATTTTCGGTCGCAAAGCTCATGTTTTCCGTTTTATTCCATTTCATAAGTCAGCGCAACAAAACCAAATCTCCGGTAGCTTGCTGAATGGGCAACGAAAAATCAACAAGTTGTGTGTACCATTAAACAACTTCAGGATTCATGTCATTACCCTGTCATGTTCGCGTCAAAGTTGTCGTGTGACGTCGGTGCACTGTTTTGGTTGTTTCCATAGGTCCAGTGGTGTCGTTAGGGGGAGGGGGCTACCCACCAAGTATCCGGTATCCAGATTTTTTTCACCCAGGGGTATCCGTCCTGACCTTTTATGCAGGGGTGTCGTACCCTAATATTTTTCCGAAAACCGTGAAAATCGCCCATTTTCACCTCCAAAATGCTCAAAATCGCTTGCTAGCGCAAGCATAACATCAAAGGGACTATTTTTTTGCGCTTCCAACACCGATTTTGTTCAATTTTCCCATATAAAATTGGCTTATTTTGAACACCCCCCATCCCTGGGTATCTGAGATCTTTTATTTTTGGGGGCAGCTCCCTGGTATCCGAGATTTTTCACTTTGGGATCCGGTATCCGAAAACTTGGGATTTTGGGCAAACGGTATCCGAACACTTTGGATTTTGGGTATCCGGGTATCCTGACTTTTTGATTTCCCAACGACACCACTGCATAGACCCGTTGTTGTCAGCATCGTCATACGTCGTCACACGCCAACTCTGACGCGACGACGACAACAACAATGTTATTATTACCCTGACCTCAACAATTAAGATCAATGAACCATCAAGTTGGCGTTGCTTTTCAGGCTGTCAGTCTCTTCACCATTTGGTTCGGCATTGCACCATTGCACCCATCAATCAACAATCCCCTCGACCCACCGACTAATGCACCCGAACCTTGTGCCAGTGACAAGGTCACCAACGACGATGACGGATGAATGAGGTGATCATGGAACCACCCACCCCTGACCAGTCGACCAGTCGATCTGGATATTGAGATGGACTCATGCCGCGTGGTGTTTGACTGGGGTTGGGTGTGTTTTTCTCTTCATTTCATTTTGTGGAGGAACAAGTGTGTGTTAAGCTGGCTAACGGCATGGTGGTGTGCTATTGGGTCCGTTCGATTTCTTGTATTTTCTGGCTATTTTCTCATGCTCTTGATTCAAACAACTAATGTTTGGCGATTGTTTCTCAGAAATTTGATGCGTTTATTTCTATGGCTTGAAGTCTACGTACAGTAAGTGTGCACGGAACAGAATGGTTGCCTAACTTTTGCATCGTCCTGTGTTGATACAATTTTATCCTACTGATAAAATAACAAAACCATATCGTCTGCTTTCCAATGCCGGCACCAGGGTTGGGCAAAAAACGTTTAAAAAAACGTTTTAAAAAAAACGTTTTTTTTCAAACGCCCAGATGACCAAAATATGCCCCCAAAAAAATTGGAAAACGGTCATGTTGGGAAGAAAACGTGGTTAAATGAAGTCATTCTATGTGTTCTGAGGCAAAATAAACAGGTTTCAACCCTTTTCTAGCGAGTTGCTAAGATTCCATATCAGACCCGCATCGTGGGACCAACTTTGGCCGGGGTCATCACTGAAAGTCAAACTCCGTATATCGACGTATCTCGACAAAGTAAAAATTGGTCGAAAGTTTTTTGAAAAAAATGGGACAAAAAATTGATTTTCCTTGATAATCAGGGTACTTTCCCTGAAAAATCAGGGAAAATCAAGGAAATTCAGGATTTTAAAAAAAACGAAAAACGACCCAGGCGTTTTTTCTAAAAAAAAACGTCGTTTTTTTAAGAAAAAACGCCGTCGTTTTTTTTGCCCAACCCTGGCCGGCACACCTGAATTGCTCTGAACAAACTCCTACTGCTTTCATGTGAATATCAATTCACATTTACGTTACAAATATGTGTTGTGCTGTCTAGTTATCAGTATTTGCATTACTTGCTCTTGTTTTTTCTTTTGTTTCCATCTTTGTAATATGATTCGACGCCTAATGGTACGGTTATTGCGCGTTTGTATTTTTTCCCATTGCATCGTTTTTTTATTTGCTGTTCGCGGGATGTGGCAACGGTTTAAAGGATATCAATCTGATGGGACAAATTCGGGCTTATATTTACGTGGTGAACTCTTGTCGCCGACTCACCCCTGATGATGCCGTTTCTCGCGCACATGCAGGGCTGCTTGAGTTGACCATCAGGGTTGACGACTTGAGTTGACGATTAAACAATTGGCCCAATTGTGGATTGTTTGTGATTAATGTGAATGGTTTCATCACATGCTTTGTTTCGCGTGATTGTTTACAATGGTATTGGTCGCACAATGACTTCATAAGAATTGGTCAAATTTTTTTCCTGAATCGTAAAGAGGGAAAGTGACGGGGCAATGACGTTGCGTTGCGTGATCGCACACAAAGCATGTAGTAAAGAGAATGTTTCAGACCTGCGGCAACGTGGTTGATCTGCTAGATTATTTTCGGCTAAAAATGTTTTGTGAGAATCACAAATAGCACAGTGGTTAAGGGTGACTGAACATGAAAATCAGGATTGATTTGATGAATTCTTATATAGTCATTGTGCGACCAATAAAATGTCTGTTGAAGAGAATTATCATCAGTGTTTGTTTGTACATCTTTCTGTTGATAAACGCGTATGGTGCAGAAATTGATAATTTGAAAAGTAGAAAAGCCCCGAATTATCGTTACGCGAGATTAATTTCTGTTTCGGCTGATGTTTCACAACATTCTTCTGTATTGAAATTGATTTGTCTGCTTGAATATACTTGCGCACTCTTTGTATAGTCCGTCCACAAGCTCATGGCACTTTGTGTTGCTGCTGGCTGGTTTGTTCCCTTCCTCCACGTTCTAATGAAAGAGAAATTGAGTGTGACCGATTTTGTAAAAAAACCAAAAAACAAATGTGTCGAAAAAGATTGAATTCGATCAAATTTAAAATTAAATTAAATTAAGATCGATAAAACACGTCGATTTCATAAAAACCACAATCCAGGAGCCAAAATAATTTTTTTTCGGAAACTCAATTTCTCTTTCATTAGGACGTGGAGGAAGGGAACAAGTTGGGAAACAGCATCACAAAGTGACATGAGCTGATGGACGGACTATACATAGTGAATGATTAAAATTTTGATGTTTGAAAAGCTTCAATGATATTGGTCGCACAATGACCATATAAGAATTCATCAAATCTATCCTGATTTTCACGTTCAGTCACTCTTAACCACTGTGCTATTTGTGATTCTCACAAAACATTTTCACCTGAAAATAATTCAGCAGATCAACCACGTTGCCGCAGGTCTGAAACATTCTCTTTACTACATGCTTTGTGTGCGATCACGCAACGCAACGTCACCACCCCGTCACTTTCCCTCTTTACGATTCAGGAAAAAAATTTGACCAATTCTTATAAAGTCATTGTGCAACCAATACCTGTATTAAAGTTGGGGATGAAGATATCAATTTGGCTGTTATGTTTTTATGAAGCTAATTTTCATAGAAGCTGATAATTTCAGTTCAAATCCTTCAAGTGGATGGTCCTTTGGATTTCGTTGTGAACATTGAGGCCGGAGACAAGAGGCGTCACAATAAATTCGAATGTTGCACTGCTTTTGGCTGCGACACTAATCCTCTGCTGAGCTGTGCCCGCAATATCTTTCCACCCACATGCACTGCTTGCAAGAAAAGTTTGGCGTATAGGCAATCCATCGGCTCATGGCACTTTTTATGCACACAGCGCATGCGCAGCAGCACACGCCATTTTCTAAACAAAATGTGCACTTTGAGCGAGTGTCATACTTTGATGGCCCCATTTTAATTTATTCGGTTTACATTTGCTGCTTGACATAATACTTTTCTGCACTGTTGCAAAGTTTGGGGATCTTTCAACGGATAACTGCAGAGAATAGATGCATTCATTGACAGCAATTGTGTAGCGTGGAGGCTGTGGGTGTGGAGTGCCATGAGCTGGCGGATTGCCTATACCAATTGACACTTGCCTGCACACAGCCAGGGTTGGATAAAAAATTTTTTTATTATCGAACTTTTTAAAAAAAACTTTTTAAAATTAGGGTGTATTTTTCACTGACCCCTTTTAGGGGGCTGTATTTTTTGGGGGGCTTTATTTTTGGGGGGGGGGCTGTATTTTTTCGCTGCCCAAAATCTCAAAAAATGTTCCCAAAATGCCCCTAAAATGGAGCTCTGGGATTACCCAATACCTGACCCAATACCAAAGTTGAAGATTATCTGGAAAATTTTTTGACATTTTGGTCGTTTAAAATGACTAGACGGGACCCGTGCCTACGGCCCGGCTACAGCGCCGCGCCCGTGCCGTGCCCCCCCCCCCGAAGACCCGTTAGCATACCCAAAGCTACCCGTGAAAATTGACCCGTCCGCCCTTCCGAGAGAGGGGGCCACAAACACACGTACATACAAACACACATACGTCTTCCTGTTTTGGTAGTATAGATGATGAAAGTGCTTTTCTATCATTTGAGAAGCAAGTTCAGTTGTCTGGCATAGACACTCGAAAGAATTTCTGATCAGAAACCATCAATTTAAGGAAAAAATTAGAAAACATTAGACAATTTATGGGTCATTTTGGTATTGCCTAAATGGAATCGCACCCACCCAATACCCAATACCAAGCGCGCCACCCAATACCCAATACCAATACCAGGTATTGGGTCAGCATTGGGTACCCAATACCACACCCAATACCAGGTATTGGGTATTGGGTGTTGGGTGGTATTGGGTATGGGTATTGGGTATTGTGCCCATGCCTACTTGCAACCTTCTGGAGGCTGGGTAAGGGGGTACCTTGCGACAATCTGGATCCACCCCCGCCCCCCAAGGGCAGTGCTGTGGCTACTTTTGCGGCGCGGGTAGGGTACTGAGGTGGAACAATCCGGAGCGGGTAGGGGGTAGTGTACCTGGAATCTTGGGGGGGGATTCCGGTTTGGGGGGAGGGGAGGGGAGGGCAGGGTACAATGCAATTTTTTGGGTGCCTATTTTTACATGCTACAAAGTGCATATATCGCGCGTAGTGCTCGATTTTTTGCACTTTTAAGGGTTTTCGGTCGAAATTTGGGCATTTTTGAGCGAAAAATGGGCATTTTGAGGTAAAAAATTGAGGCGGGTAGGGTACCAGAGCGGGGCGTGTAGGGGGTAGGGTACCGGAGCGGGGCGGGTAGGGGGTAGTGTACCAGACCGGGGCGGGTAGGGTACCACTGGGGGACCCCCCTCCCCCCAGCTACAGCACTGCCCAAGGGTACCTTGCAACCATTTGCCTGCCACCACATGGCTCTTCTGTGATGCTTTTGGGCTCTCCACTTGCTGTCTTGGGGTTTCTCACAAAGCGATCACCCTGCTTACCGTAATCTAAAAAGAAAATGCGGGAACATGAACATTTTCAAATGTACAAACGATGATTGGTCCATTCCTTCTGTTCATTGGCTCCGGTTCTGACCTGAGGCGCTGAGCCCTTCGATACGGACGTTTTGTTTGCCCGGTCGGGGTAGCTACACCCAGTGTAGTACTTGGTCAGGGTGTTGACGATAGATAGATTGGGACCCGAAATGTGTTGACGATAGATAGATGACCCAAGTCCGAAATCTGGGGGGGGGGGTCGACCCCAACATGT